>NW_020869102.1:45726-48226 GCF_003789085.1 Penaeus vannamei | reverse complement strand
TCTCCCTCTCCCTCTCTCTCTCTCTTTCTCTCTTCCCTCTCTCTCTCTTTCATGGGAAGAGGAGGGAGGGGGGGAGAATAGGGAAGGACAGGCAGAGGAAAATCTGACATTCTACTCAAATTTCTAGGAGCATTTTTAAAAATTTACACAGTGGACAATTTTTCCCCTAAAGGTAACATAGTAACAATGATGTAAGACATGTAAAACATATGTATTAGGTGTGGGTTATATAAGTCGGCAAATGACATAAGTGAGATGATGTGAGCTCTCCCAGTACCTGCCAACGTAAGCAAATTTTCCTAAGTTTGGGATAACAGTGATAATTCGACGTATTTTCTATACTTTATCATCAGTATCACATTCCAATGTAATTATGTGGGTTGTTTTATTGATATTCTATTACTAACAAGACTTTTTGTGCCGTGAGAACTTCGTCCGGCTCCCTAACCTACGTCGCTCGGTTTGTAATCCTTAAATCGGCAATTTTTGGATACATTTAAGAATGAAATGCCGTCTACTACACTGCCAAATACGCTAGATACATTATGACACTTATATTGATATAAATAAACACATATACAGATATATTAGCATACATACTTATATATACACACATGCACATACACATATTTATATAAACAGATGTATTGATATATTTACACATACATATATGCATATGTACATGTATATATACATTTGTATATGTATATATACATGTATGTGTATGTGCATGTGCGTGTATGTGTATGTGTATGTTATGTGTATGTGTATGTGCATGTGTATGTGCATGTGTATGTCGTGTATGTGTGTGAATGTGTGCGTGAATGTGGTGCGTGAATGTGTGCGTGCATGTGTGCTGCGTGCATGTGTGCTGCGTGCATGTGTGCTGCGTGCATGTGTGCGTGTCTGTGTGTATTGATTAGATAGATATAGATATAGATATATAGATAGATAGATAGATAGATATAGATAGATAGATAGATGATAGATAGATAGATAGATAGATAGATAGATAGATAGATAGATATAGATAGATAGATACACAATAATACATGCATACATACACAAATGTGTATATATACATATGTCCACGCATACACACATAAACATACACACACACACACACACATGTATATGTATATATAATATATATATTATATAATATATATATATATACGTACATAAATACATGTATATACATACATATATATACATACATATATATATATACATTATATATACATATATACATATATACATATATACATACATATATACATATATACATATATATATACATTACATATATACATATTATACATATATATATATATATATACATATATTTATACACATATATACACATATATATATACACATTATATATACACAGATATATATATACATAATATATATATACATATATATACAACATATATATATAAATATGCATACATACATACATATACATATATGCATATATAGGCCTACACACACACGTGCGCGCGCTTACCCCCCCCCCCCCCGCTAGCGTACATTGTGGTGAGTTTATTCCAGCTTGCAAATAACAATTCAAATGCGTAAGTGACAGAGAAGAAAATACTGACATATAAAAATTTGTATCCAGTATGCTTAATTGAAATAATATTTTATAAGAGAGAAGTGACGTGTCAAAAAACACTTCAAAACCTTAAGCGAAGTTAACAGCTCAACAGCTCATTTTAACAACGATTTTCACCTATACACAAAGCTAACAAGTATTTACTCCAAACGTGCAGTATCACTTTTACCTGTACAGTGACGGACAAAAATCATGAACTGAAGCTTCGAACCTGCCTCACCCTGTACAAAAAGTGTGGTATTAAGCGAACAAAATTCGAAATACGTTTTGACAAGAGTTCTGACCGTTACCGAACACTAAACACATCCGCTGCGCCACACAAACGCTCATTAAAACAAACAAGGCATTAACCGACAAACACTTCAAAATAATACCTTTAGAATGTCTTCTCTCTGTAGGAACAACACAGCGTGGAGTGTCCCAAAGCCCAAAGTTCAAGTCTGTGGGGGTGTTTGTGCGCCTGTAGAAGACCTGTAAATGAACCCAGGTCTCGTGTGCGCCGTCTTATGAACGCTTGCAAAACTCACGTACAGACGCACAGAGACGGCGCGCATTCTGCCTCGCGCGAAAATTGATTCAATTCTTTTTTTTCTTCTCTCTCTCTCAAACTCTATATTGCCCTCTACGAGTTTATAAAAATAATAATAACGTGACTACGAACCATATTCTCTCCATATTCGTTAATAGATACGGATGTATATCAGTTAATTAGGTTGGAGTAATTATCGTCCTGTGTTTTATAACGAGGGTGTGTCCGATGATTGTATAATGAATTGTCTGGCGTTGTAGTGGAAAGGGCAACTCTTAACGAGACATATAGACCATTAGACAAAAGGAACTGCAATGGAGAATGGCATTATGCTCTGTGTATATACATAA
>NW_020869102.1:35726-38226 GCF_003789085.1 Penaeus vannamei | reverse complement strand
TCCTTTCCCTTATTACACACCATGGACGCTGACGGAACAAATGTAATTACAGTGGATGTTGATGAGGAGAGTCAACATCACATGCAACTGGCCAGCATTCGTCAGTCGCCGTGGTTGCAGGTGACTCATGAGGCCAACGTGAAGATAGGAAAGGCACCTTGATATTTTTTCTGACCCCTTTACTCACCTGAACCTTCCACTAACCGTATAGTTTCCCTTGCCTTTTCTCTCTTCGAAGCCTAGATGCCTCACCCTTACCGTCTAGGAGAGAAGGGAAGGAGGGAGAGAGAGAGAGAGAGAGAGAGAGAGAGAGAGAGAGAGAGAGAGAGAGAGAGAGAGAGAGAGAGAGAGAGAGAGAGAGAGAGAGAGAGAGAGAGAAAGAAAGACAGAGACAGAAAGAGAAAGAAAGAAAGAAAGAGAGAGAGAGAGAGAGAAAAAAGAAAGAGAGAATCAAGCACTCACCAGTACATATCGTCATGGGAGACAGCCTCCCCGCCCGCCTCCACGACCTGGGCCAGGCGGGCGGCCTCCGTCAGCCAGTCCTCGTCGTCGTGCATGTACCCGCCGACGGTCCTGTGGGCGCGACAGGTTTTATCTCCAGTTTAAGTGAATGTGTATTTTGCGGATGTTAGAGGAATAGATGGAGATCAAGATTAAATACGCTTATAGATTGATAAATAAACTAATGGATGTATATATACTTACACACACACACACGATATATATATATATATATGCATATATATGTATGTATGTATGAATGTATGTATATATATATATATATATATATATATATATATATATATATATAATATATATATGTATATATATAGATAAAACAGATGACCAAATAAAATGAACAAATGAATGAGCAAAAACAAAGCACAAATAACGGAATTAAATCGGACGAACGAGCGACGGCCGCACCTGGTGAACACGGTGATCTGCGGGCGGTCCTGGATGGTGACCAGCTGATCGTTGGGCGCGGGCGGGCTGGCCTGGTGATCCTCGCCGATGTAGAAGCACATCTCGTAGGCGTTGCTGAACTCGCCCATGGTGACCTGGGTCGTCACGGGCGCCCCCATGGCCAGTCTCTCTTCTGCGGGGGGGAAGTCGGGTCAAAGGTCACTGCCAACAAGGTCTGTGTAATGTCTTTGATTCTATGCAGTGCGCTGGTTGTATGATTTGGTTTATAATTCGTCAAAAATAGTTTCAATAGAGTTTCAATATGCCATGTCTTTGTTTATTTTACTTCTTTGTTATGCCATGTCTAAGCTGCAGCATGAGAATTACATAATTGAATTCACGTAAAATATGCGATATAGGCCTACAAACAATCGCTGATAATCATCGCCTGTAAAATCTGTCCAATGTGCAATCGTTCAACGCCGCATCTAAAATTACTTAAGTATTCGCTTATTTTTCTCCCGTTTTCTATAATCTCCTTCCCACCCAGTCTACGCCTAGTGACGTCATAGGCCTATCACCCAGAGCTGCAGCAGAACTCCGAAGTGACGAGACCTGTACTTATAGACCTTAGCTGCGAAGGGGTGGGGGAGACGAGGCCGGGGAAGAGGTATGAGTGAGGATGAGGCTCTCGAAATCCACATGTAGGCTTACCCTCTTGGCCGGGAGCAAGAGAAGACCCAAGACAAAGGGCGTTGTATGCAGAGTTCACTGTGTGTGTGTGTGTGTGTGTGTGTGTGTGTGTGTGTGTGTGTGTGTGTGTGTGTGTGTGTGTGTGTGTGTGTGTGTGTAGTGTGTGTGTGTGTGTGTGTGTGTGTGTGTGTGTGTGTGTGTGTGTGTGTGTGTGTGTGTGTGTGTGTGTGTGTGTGTGTGTGTTGTGTGTGTGTGCGTGTGCGTGTGTGTGTGTTCGTGTGTGTTCCATACTGTTCGTTCGGGTACAGTGAACAACATCAGAGTCACATTATCCACCATTCCTACCCGACCAAACACCATGAAACAAAAAAAAAAAAAAAAATCCTAACCTACCCTAACCCAACCTTCCAAGACCCAAGATTCCCCAAAGGATTTACACCCCCCCCCCCCAAAGAGCCCTTAAAACAGACGAAAGGGAGACTCTCACGCATGTCGTTGTTTCCCCTGATGTATCTGTACAGCCTCTTGAACATGGCCCTGTCCCTGTCGTCCTCGTCTTCAGCATCGCCAGTGTCGCCGTGCAGCAGACCCCACTTGCGGGCGGGGTATGTCCTCTCCTCGTAGCCCTGGGGGGGAGGGAGGAGGGGAAGGGTGAGAGATGGAGAGAGGAGGGAGGGAGGGAGGAGGGAGAGAAAAGGGAAGAGAGGGAAGGAAGGAGGGGAGGAGAGAGGGAGATAGAAAAGAGGGAGGAGAGAGAGAGAGACGAGAAAGGTGGCTGAGAGAAGTAGATATGTACAGAGAAAGAGAGACAGAGAGGCAGACGACAGAGACAGAGAGAGAGAGAGAGAGAGAGAGAGAGAGAAGAGAGAGAGAGAGAGAGAGAGAGAGAGAGAGAGAGAGA
>NW_020869102.1:28226-33226 GCF_003789085.1 Penaeus vannamei | reverse complement strand
TTAAAAAAAATAGTGTGATTTACCAAGTTACTAAAATCAAAGTACTAGATTTACCCAGTAAGTCACGAGAGTCAAAATACAAATAAATATATATTTTTACGACATACGCCAACAAGTCTGATACACAACAAATAACGAAAAAAAAAAAAAATAGAGTGATTTACCAAGTTACTAAAATTAAAGCATTAGATTTACCCAGTAAGTCACGAGAGTCAAAATACAAAATAAATTTTTTACGACAAACGCCAACAACAGTCTGATACACAACTAATAACGAACTTTTAAAAAAATAGTGTGATTTAACGTTACTAAAATGAAGTACTAGATTCCCCAGAGTCAAGAGAGTCAAAATACAAATAAAATATTTTTTTACGACACGCCAACAACAGCAGTCTGATACAAAACTAATAACGAACGTGAAAAAGTATGGCTTACCAAGTTACCAAGTTACTAAAATTAAAGTATTAGATTTACCCAGTAAGTCACGAGAGTCAAAATACAAATAAATATTTTTTTCACGACATACGCCAACAACAACAGTCTGATACACAACTAATAACGAGCTTAAAAACTTTCCCGCCACTGGATGTGAAGTCCTCGCGAGACCCAAGCTTACCTCGAGATTCTCGGAGTAATGTCAGCGCGTTGTGGAATAAAACTAGACTGAGAGATTCCCTTCGTTGTCCTCTTCAAAAGGATTTCGTTACGAAAGTGTGTGTCCTTCACCTGGTATCCTTTAGGCTTCATTTAGCTCATGGAGGATGCGAACTCACACCGCCGAGCCATTCGCCTCACGGACACAACGCCGCTTCCACGTATATTTAGTGTTTGACGAAACAAAAGTAGGATGTTGGTGGGATAACATGTGCGTGCGTGCGTGTGTGTGGTGTGTGGTGCGTGTGTGTGTGTGTGTATGTGTGTGTATGTGTGTGTATGTGTGTGGTGTGTGTGTGTGTGTGTGTGTGCGTGTGTGTGTGTGTGTGTATGCGCGTGTGTGTATGCGTGTGTATGTGTGTGCGCGTGTGTGTGTGTGTGTGTGTGTGTGTTGTGTGTGGGTGTGTGCGTGTGTGTGTGCTGTGTGTTGTGTGGTGCGTGTGGTGTGTGTGTGTGTGCGTGTTGTGTGTGTGTGTGTGTGTGTGTGTGTGTGTGTGTGTGTGTGTGGTGTGTGTGTTGTGTGTGTGTGTGTGTGTGTGTGTGTGTGTGTGCGTGGTCGTGGTGTGTGTGTGTGCGTGTGTGTGTGTGTTGTGTGTGTGTATGCGTGTGTATGTGTGTGTATGCGTTGTGTGTGTGTATGCGTGTGTATGTGTGTTGTGTGTGTGTGTGTGTGTGTGGTGTGTGTGTGTGTGTGTTGTTGTGTATGTAAGCATTGTAGCACATTTGCCTCCACAAGCAAAGGCCAGTTGTCAATACAAGACAATCATAAGACATTATTCGGACATTTATTTTTGTTATTGCATTTACAAAAAAAAAAAAAATGATATGCCAATAATAACAATGATGATGATGATGATGATGATGATGATGATGATGATGATGAGAGAGGAGGAGGAGGAGGAGGAGGAGGAGGAGGAGGAGGATCATGATAATGATAATGATAATAATAACGATAACCATAATATTAATAATATAAATAATAATGACATATTAAATATGATAATAGTGGTCATAATATCCATGATAATGATAATACAATAACAAGTGATAATAACAATAATAATAGTGATAATAATGATAATAGTGATATTAATATTGAAAAAATAATAATTGTAATAATACTAACAATTATTATCATTATTGTAATAAAGATACTACTGATATTGATAATTGATGATAATGATGATAATGATGACTATAATGACAAGAGCGTTAATAAACTATAATAAGAGAAACCATGAGAATGTTCTAGAAACCTTTGGGTTGTGTATAAATCCATGAAATGTAATTCCTCAAAATCATGAGATATTTGTTCACCTTTTTGCCATAAAAAGAAATCATTACATGCAATTTAATGATTCATGGGAGCCTTATTAACATTTTCTACCAATTACAGACAAATCTTTTATCCAAACCCTTACACAGCACATTCTATACACCGAAACGACTCCCCGAAATCTAACAATATCCAAAACCCCATTAACACTACAAGCAAAATTCTCTACCATCATACAACATCTAAAATACATAAATACAAAATTTCGAGAGTCCCATGTGCCAGAAGGTGACCGTGCATTTAAACCTAAGAAAGGGTTGAGCAATCCGAAGTGTCCTCGCATGACAGGAGGAGCAAGGAGGGAAATGCCCAACTTCTTGGCGATAGCGCTGGCAGGTACGTCAAACATGCCCAGGATTAATGGGCACTGGGGTGGTGGCTGTGTCTCTGGTGTTTATCGGTGGTGAAAATTGGCTTGCACAATTTTTTTTTGTTTTGTCGTTGTTGTTTTTTTGTCATGAGAATTGGCTTGAATTTTTTTTAACTATTTATTATTTAACATGTTCGGTTTTCTGTTAATTTTTTAAAAATCTTTAAAGGAGGTTGAGATCAGTTTTATGTAAGTCTTGAACAAAATACATTATTTTTCACACGGATGACATTTTTTTCTTTTTTTTTATGTTTTATATAATTCTCATGCCATTGTAAAATGACTTACGTAAGTCTTCAAGAATGATTTTTATGAAGCCTTTGTTTTCTCCATGCGTTTTGGTTATTTAATAAACACAAAATAAGTATGATACTTTAATCACTTACAAAATGCACTGACACATCTAACACAAAGTAATCTCAATAGATAATTCACACGAAGACAGTCGAAGATGATGAAATGATGTGATGATTTGCACTGTTCGTCCCTCCCGCGCCTCAATTTTCTCTCTATCTTCCTTTGTTCTCCTTCGTAAATCACCAAAGTTTGTTTTTTTAATTTCATTTTGTTCCTGTTTCGTTTCCTGGAACAAGAAACTCGAGCGGACTTTAGTTCTTGACGAACCAGACCTCGTTGCGGCGGTTCCAGAACTTGAACGGCGCGTCATAACCAACCCTGGCGGAGAGAAAGGAAAGTAGAATAAGTAAACAAATCGCTAAATATTCGGAATACCTGGAAAATTCTAAATAAAAATAAACTAAATAAGATAGACGGATGGGCGAATGGAATAAGTAAACAAATCGCCCTGGAAATTCCAAATAAATATAAACTGATAGGATATAAATAGATAAAGATAGACGGATGGGCGAAATGGAATAAGTAAATAAATCGCTAAATATTCGGAATACCTGGAAAATTCTAAATAAAAATAAACTGATAGGATATAAATAGATAGTTGTTATAGATAGACGGATGGGCGAAAACGACGTAGTTGCACTATCTGGTAAATTACTATGTAAGGCAGTGACTCATATAATTTTTTTCTTTACTACTTAAATGATTCAGATTCGGCAGTCTTGTCATTTTCTAGAGAAATTAACCTTTACTGTGTTATATCAAATCATTTTTACATACTAATTATATTGCAATCCTCTCAATACATTTCATCAAACACAGCCCATCATAATGCAAAATATTTACCATAATACTGAATATTTCTTTTAAACCTGAGGACAAAAACCCGAAAAAAAGTTCATTGACCTACAGCCATTATCCTTGGCGTGAGATGACTCACACTCAGCCTGGTCACTAATCTATATAACTTACTAATTTGACTTAACCTCGCCTAGACTAGATGGCGCTGGCACAAAACATATTCCTCAGAAAAAATAATGTTTCATGTTTTCTCTTCCTCTCATTTCGTTACAGAATTACTTTAACTTAATCTTAATCTTAACTTAATCTTCTTCTTTGCAGACATATTGGTATCATCAGTACACGATACCCAGGTACACGATGGGAAAATTATCTTCGTATTGTTCCCACACTGAAGATACGTCATAGATGTTCCTTAAACCAATACATTAATGAAGATAAAGAATAGTAGAGAAAAAGGGAAGGAGATGAGTGAAAAAAATAAAGGTGATAAGGTGGACAAACACACGGATATCTAAACAAATAAAAAAAAAATAATTAAATGCAAGGAGTTGGGTGAAGATGTGGATATGGAAGAATAGTAGAGAAAAAAAAGGAAGGAGATGAGTGAGGAAAAAAAATAAAGACGATGATAAGGAGGACGAAAACACGGATATCTAAAAGAAAAAACAATTAAATGCAAGGAGTTGGGTGAAGACGTGGATATGGAAGAATAGTAGAGAAAAAAAAGGGAAGGAGATGAGTGAAAAAAAAATAAAGACGATGATAAGGAGGACGAAAACACGGATATGTAAACAAAGAAAAAACCACCAACTGCACCTGAATAAACTACACTCACCAGTACATGTGGCTGAGAGAGACGGTCTCGCCATTTGCTTCGATGAGCTCGGCAAGGCGGTTGGCCTCCTCCAGCCAATCCTCGTCATCGTTCATGTATCCGCCGACAGTCCTGTGGGATAAAAAGGATTAACGGATGGAATGGCGTATGAATCAGTCAATCATCGTGGATCTGAGTCAGTCAAAAGAAGCACCGTGGATCTGAATCAATCGAAAGGAGCCTCAAAAGTCTGAATCAATCAACTGAAGCATTGGAAGCCTGAATCAGTCGAAAAGCATCGTGAATCTGAATCAGTTAATAGAAGCTTCGAAAGCCTGAATCAATCAAATGAAGCATTAAATGTCTGAACCAATCAAATGAAGCTTCTTGAATTTGAATCAATCAAAAGAAATGAAGCTTCGTGGATCTGAATCAATTAAAAGAAGCCTCAAAAGTCTGAACCCATCGAATACACCATCGTGGATCTGAATCAGTTAAAAGAAGCATCAAAAGTCTGAACCAATCGAATGAAGCATCGCATAATCGTCCACGTTTCGAATGACGGTTCATTTGTTCCGAAATCTCTCAACCCTGACCTGGTAAGCACGGTCATTTCTGGGCGGTCCTGCAGGCTGACATTTTGGTCCGCGGGCGTGGCAGGCTGACAG
>NW_020869102.1:24956-28126 GCF_003789085.1 Penaeus vannamei | reverse complement strand
ACGTCAAACATGCCAGGATTAATGGCACTGGGGTGGTGGCTGTGTCTCTGGTGTTTATCTGTGGTGAAAATGGCTTGCACAATTTTTTTTGTGTTTTGTTGTTTGTTTTTGTCATGAGAATTGGCTTGAATATATTTTTTTATTATTACTTGTTGTTTAACTTGTTCAGTTTTTTGTTAATTTTTAAAAAATCTTTAAAGGAGGTTAAGATCAGTTTTATGTAAGTCTTGAACAAAATACATTATTTTTTTCACACGGATGACATTTTTTTTTTTTATGTTTTATATAATTCTCATGCCATTGTAAGACTTTAATGATTACTTTCTTCAAGAATGATTTTTATGAAGTCTTTGTTTTCTCCATGCATGTTTTGGTTATTTATAAACACAAAATAAGTATGATACTTTAATCACTTACAAAATGCACTGACACATCTAACACAAAGTAATCTCAATAAGATAATAATCACGAGACAGTCGAAGATGATGAAAATGATGTGATGATTTGCACTGTTCGTCCCTCCGCGCCTCATTTTTCTCTCTATCTTCCTTTGTTCTCCTTCGTAAATCACCAAAGTTTGTTTTTTTAATTTCATTTTGTTCCTGTTTCGTTTCCTGGAACAAGAAACTCGAGCGGACTTTAGTTCTTGACGAACCAGACCTCGTTGCGGCGGTTCCAGAACTTGAACGGCGCGTCATAACCAACCCTGGCGGAGAGAAAGGAAAGTAAGAATAAGTAAACAAATCGCTAAATATTCGGAATACCTGGAAATTCCAAATAAATATAAACTATAAAGATATAAATAGATAGTTGGTATAGATAGACGGATGGGCGAAATGAAATAAGTAAATAAAGCGCTAAATATTCGGAATACCTGGAAAATTCTAAATAAAAATAAACTAATAGGATATAAATAGATAGTTGTTATAGATAGACGGATGGGCGAAATGGAATAAGTAAATAAATCGCTAAATATTCGGAATACCTGGAAAATTCTAAATAAAAATAACTAATAGGATATAAACAGATAGTTGGTATATAGCTAGACGATGGGCGAAAACGACGTAGTTGCACTATCTCGTAAAATACTATGTAAGGCAGTGACTCATATATTTTTTTTTTACTAAAATGATTCATATTCGGCAGTCTTGTCATTTTCTCTAGAGAAATTAACTTTCATTGCGTTATATCCATCAAATCTTTAACAATCATTTTTTGCATACTAATTATATTGCAATCCTCTTCAATACATTTCATCAAAAATGCAAAATATTTACCATAATACTGAATATTTCTTTTAAACCTGAGGACAAAAAACCCGAAAAAAGTTCAATTGACCTACAGCATTATCCTTGGCGTGAGATGACTCACACTCAGCCTGGTCACTAATCTATATAACTTACTAATTTGACTTAACCTCGCCTAGACTAGATGGCGCTGGCACAAAACATATTCCTCAGAAAAAATAATGTTTCATGTTTCTCTTCCTCTCATTTCGTTACAGAATTACTTTAACTTAATCTTAATCTTAACTTAATCTTCCTCTTTGTAGACATATTGGATCATCAGTACACGATACCAGGTACACGCGCATATGATGGGAAAATTCTCGTATTGCTCCACACTGAAGATACGCCATAGATGTTCCTTAAACCAATACCTGGTATTAAAGGTGGATAAGGAGTAGGGTGAAGATGTGGATATGGAAGAATGGTAGAGAAAAAAAGGGAAGGAGATGAGTAAGGTGAAAAAAGATAAAGATGATAAGGAGGACGAAAACACGGATATCTAAACAAAGAAAAAACAATTAAATACAAGGAGTCGGGTGAAGATGTGGATATGGAAGAATAGTAGAGAAAAAAAAGGAAGGAGATGAGTGAGAGAAAAAAAATAAAGACGATGATAAGGAGGACGAAAACACGGATATCTAAACAAAGAAAAAACAATTAAATGCAAGGAGTTGGGTGAAGATGTGGATATGGAAGAATAATAGTGAAAAAAGGGAAGGAGATGAGTACGGTGAAAAAGATAAAGATGATAAGGAGGACGAACACACGGATATCTAAACAAAGAAAAAACAATTAAATGCAAGGAGTTGGGTGAAGACGTGGATATGGAAGAATAGTAGAGAAAAAAAGGGAAGGAGATGAGTGGAAAAAAAATAAAGACGATGATAAGGAGGACGAAAACACGGATATCTAAACAAAGAAAAAACAATTAAATGCAAGGAGTTGGGTGAAGATGTGATATGGAAGAATAGTTGAGAAAAAGGGAAGGAGATGAGTGAAAAAAAAATAAAGACGATGATAAGGTGAAAAAAGACGATGATAAGGAGGACGAAAACACGGATATCTAAACACAAAGAAAAAAACACCAACTGCACCTGAATAAACTACACTCACCAGTACATGTGGCTGAGAGAAACTGTCTCGCCATTTGCTTCGATGAGCTCGGCAAGGCGGTTGGCCTCCTCCAGCCAATCCTCGTCATCGTTCATGTATCCGCCGACAGTCCTGTGGGATAAAAAAAGGATTAATGGATGGAATGGCGTATGAATCAGTCAATCATCGTGGATCTGAGTCAGTCAAAAGAAGCTTCGTGAATCTGAATCAATCGAAAGGAGCCTCAAAAGTCTGAATCAATCAACTGAAGCATTGGAAGCCTGAATCAGTCGAAAAGCATCGTGAATCTGAATCAGTTAATAGAAGCTTCGAAAGTCTGAACCAATCAAATGAAGCTTCTTGAATTTGAATCAATTAAAATAAATGAAGCTTCGTGGATCTGAATCAGTTAAAAGAAGCATCAAAAGTCTGAACCAATCGAATGAAGCATCACATAATCGTCCACGTTTCGAATGACGGTTCATTTGTTCCGAAATCTCTCAACCCTGACCTGGTAAGCACGGTCATTTCTGGGCGGTCCTGCAGGCTGACATTTTGGTCTGCGGGCGTGCGGGGTCGTCCTGGTGCACCGCCCCGATGTAGAAGCACATTTCGTACTTGTTGGTCGTGGTCCCCGCCGTGTACTCAGTCGAAACGGGGATCGTCATCTCGATCTCTTGTTCTGGAAGGTTTCGAAAAAGATTAAATTACACACCAACAATGTTATTAATGATTTTTTTTCTTATTTGAATTTTCGAGAAAAAGAAATGCAACCAACAATGTTATTAC
>NW_020869102.1:10000-17406 GCF_003789085.1 Penaeus vannamei | reverse complement strand
AAGCAAAATTTGAAACATCCACATATTTAACAAATAATATCACAGACAAGAACTTAATTCACTTGATGGTACTTGAAAAAAAAAATAGTTCGCAATAAACACAGAAAAACAGGAAATTCTCTGATACTTATATACACAACCACATACATGATCAGGAAGTTATATAAACTTGAAGAGATAAAACAACAAGTTCATCGTTGTTGTGCTTTTTATAACCCCACTCTCATCTCGTCCTGAAACTAACACTATCTGTAAATTCAGAACCAAATAGAAAAAAATAATAATATCGTTAAGGACGCCATATTGCCCACCATTTGTATTTAATCATGCACGGAGGAGGAAGCAAGGTCTATATAAGTACTTATATAGACCTTGGGAGGAAGAGCCACGCCTTACTTGGTTTTCCACGATGGCCGCCGAAGAGGTACGGTCAGACTAACCACAGAGTCGTGAAATCCGGCGATTATTAATGAATTTGCCATCGATGGACTTTCGCCCACTCGTTCGATGCGATGGATGCCCACTCATCTATCGATGGACAGTGGAAAAGTTGGACACGTGAGAATCTAGAGTATGCATGTATGCATATATTTTCATTTAAAAGCATAAATATTTTATATTTAAAATGATTCAGAATTATTTATATTTAATTTTACTTCAACAGTTTCATCTAAATTTAAGCTAAATACGAATAAAAGTAAAAACAAAGCATTGACCATGGATTCTCATTTGACTAACGAATATAAACAAACACGTAGCCGCCAATTTCAAGTCGAAACCACAGAACCCATGAATATTCGAGATATGGAATTCTAAAGCAATTTACTCCCTCTAGAAAAGATTAGAACTCCGGAAACATGAAAGAAAGCAAGAGTTAAGAAGATTTCGGGATGCAGAGTGAGTTTCTGCGATTTGTTTTGATGCCGCGATTCCACTAGACTAAGCCGATGGTTCTTTTCGCTGAGTGAACACCACGAGTGGGTGGGTTGGTTCCAGCTCACAAAAAATCGCTGGAAATTTATGGTAGTCTGACCGTACCTTCATGCTGCAACACAGGAATATGAAAACTTCATTACTTCATATGTTTACAGTACATACTTATACAAACATATGTTTGGGTACATATGTGTGAGTGAGTGTGTGTGTGTGTGTATGTGTGTGTGTGTGTGTGTGTTGTGTGTGTGTGTGTGTGTGTGTGTGTTGTGGTGTTGTGTGTTGTGGTGTGGTGAGTTGGTGTGTGTGTGTGTGCCTGTGTGTGTATAGACATATATACATATATGTACACACACGCACATATGTGTGTGTGTGTTCATGAATATATATGTATCTATACACACACACACACATAATATATAATATAATATATATACATATATATATGTATGTGTGTATATACACATGTGTATATATATTGTTATATGTATACACATATGCGGTAACTAAATATATACGTCGCTTCAGCCCCAATCGTTTCCCCGCCTAGTGTCTGAGGTCATTTTGGATATAAATGATGTTTACTGTAAAGAGAAAAAAAAGTTTTAAAGAAGGTTTTTGTGAATGAGAAACGTTTTCTTCACATGGTTGTGAGGATATTTTCTTCATGTTTCTGTGAGGATCTCTTACTGTTCTGTCTGAATGTTTGTGTCAAAAAATGGACTGATAACCGAAATGATATTTGACAGACTATGGAAGACATAATAACATAAATAGATAAAGAAAAAAAATAACATTCGCTTTGTCATTCTGATTCCCCTTAACGGAGGATGAGGAAGTCTAAATAATCATCAATAATTAGACTTTCCAATCTGAGTGGGTAGATAAAGGCGGTTTATAGAACAGCCTTGTGATTATTCTAATGATAGCGTGTGAGATACGTGTGTGTGCTTGGGTCCAGATAGGATGTTTTTTGTAGTGGACCAGGAAAACTAAATTATATTCTTTTTGCGTTGTAGTACCTATGTATTACAGCTTTGGAGGACTGTTATTTCTTATTTCATTAATGGAACACATTTAAAAGACAACAAATGATTTCCTTTTTTATTCATCCCATCCCGTACAGCCGTATTTCAATTACAGGTTTGGAGTATTGTTATTTCTTATTTCATTAATGGAACAATTTTAAAAGACAACAGATGATTTCCTATTTTATTCATCTCATCCCGTACAGCCCGTATCTCAAACAAGCCCATCCCAAGACTTGACTGAAATGAATTTAAAACACCAGGGAAAGTTACAGCACGGTTACGGCTAACAACAAGAGGCACATTTCACGACCAATTTTCCTCTGAAGGGTCGTTAGGGCTGCGGAGTCGTCGTCCGGAGCCTGGAGCTAAGGGCTGTACGAGGGATCACGCTGCCAACACGAGGCCCCTAGACCTTGGGGAACCAGACCTCGTTGCGGCGGTTCCAGAACTTGAGCGGAGCGTCATAACCAACCCTGCGGAGAGAATGGAAAATGGAACAAGTAAATAATGCGCTAAATCTTCGGAATACCTGGAAAATTCTAAATAAAAATAAACAGATAGGATATAAATAGAATAGTTAAGGATAGACGGATGGGCGAAATGAAACAAGTAAATAAAGCGCTAAATATTCGGAATACCTGGAAAATTTTGACTAAAAATAAACATAGGATATAAATAGATAGTTAAAGATAGACGGGTGAGCGAAATGGAATAGGTAAATAAGTGCTCAATCTTCGGAATACCTGGAAAATTCTAAATAAAAATAAACATAGGATATAAATAGATAGTTAAAGATAGACGGATGGGCGAAATGGAATAAGTAAATAAAGCGCTAAATATTGGGAATACCTGGAAAATTCTAAGAATAAAAAATAAAAAAAATAAACAGGATATAAATAGATAGTTGTTATAGATAGACGGATGAGAGAAGGAAGGGAGGGAAGCGAGGGTCAACAACTCGGGTTTGTGTGGAAACCTCAGCAACCAGTTATATATATTTTCAGTGATATGTCTATTTCGATATCCCGGAATGATTGGAATATAGTCTAAGATAGCTGGCTATGGCTTCATATCTTATAGTGAATATATATTAAAAATACCTAATACATAGATCAATCGTTTATCTCCACTCTCTGACTTTGAAATTACTCTATGCCAATCCAAAAAAAGATATTTGTGTAAAACTATACTTAATTCTAAGCATCCGAAACACACACTTCACTGCACTTTTAAAATAACTGACCAAACAGTGTAGACTTTCGCAGCAACACGACCACAATCCAAGATATCACAGGATTTAGTCAATATGGCTGGCTCGGCTTCCTGGCGTCGAATAATAACAATGAGGCGGACTTTCGCTGGAGTGTGGCGAGGCTTTCAGAGGTTTCCAGAAAGGTTTTGAAGGAAAGGTGCGATAAAAATGGTGTTGAGAAGGGGCTATAATGATATACGGAATAGTTCATCTTCAAAATATATATAGGTGAGTCTGTCCTTTAGTAATAATTCATCTTAAAAATATATAGTGATTCTGTCCTTTAGCAATAATTCATCTTAGAAATATATATAGGTGATTCTGTCCTTAAGCAATAATTCATCTTAGAAATATATATAGGTGAGTCTGTCCTTTAGAATTTTCATCTTCAAATATATATAGGTGAGTTTGTCCTTTATCTAGTATGCATCTACACAACCCAATCATTATATATACACACCTAAGGTATCCTTTCCCATACAATTTCTTTGTGAGTATAAGACGTATAGAATAGAACACGGGAAAAAAATTAATCATACAGGGGGAGATAGGAGAGGTGACTGCTAGCAAAAAAGAAGAAAAAAAAAAGGAATAAAAATAAATAAACAAAATAATATCAACGTAGGAGGAGAAGGTATAGGGAGGTGACAGCTAGCAAAAAAAAATAATAATAATTATAAAACAAATAATAATAATTATAAAAACAAATAATAATAATTATAAAAACAAATAATAATATAATAATAATAGTAATAATAATAACCGAATATTAGGAGAAGATATTTCTGATTCCAGGGTTGCAAGCGTTCGTGGGAGGTGAGTCACGATCCATGCAAAAGGCTACTGCTAATATTTCCTTCTCTTGTTTGGCCATGACTTCGAGACACGCAAGGCTGGCGACGGGCCACACGACGCCAGCATTGCCCCGCACAAGTGGTTATATAATGTCAATAATGCTACGTGCGGGAGTGTCCTTGTCAATGACCTGGAATAGAACCTGAGCAAAGGTCAGTGCCCGTGACCTTGAGGATATCGTGTTTCTGCGACACTTTTTTTTAAAGACGAGAACACAACGCTCCTCCGACGCCCCCGCAAAAACTCGAACGAACGAAGCCAGAGCTGCTCGAACGAACGAATCTATGACTCCCCGAACGAGCGAAGCCATAACTATTCGGACGAACGTAGAAAGGACTATTCGAACGAACGAAGCCAAAACTACTCGAACGAACGTAGAAAGGACTACTCGAACGACCATTCCACGACTACTCGAACGAACGAAGCCATAACTACTCGAACGAACGAAGGCAGAATTACTCGAACAAACAAAGTCACGACCACTCGAACGAACGAAGCCACGACTACTCGTCCGAACGAAGCCAAAAAACTCACCAGAACATGTGGACGAGCGAGACTTTTATCCCGTCGGCCTCCACGAGTTCGGACAAGGACGCGGCCTCGCTCAACCAGTCGCTGGCGGTCGTCATGTATCCTCCGACGGTCCTGCGAAGGAGATTTGAATTCCATTAAGTGGCCTTTACAACTGAGATTGAATTCTATCAAGTGGCCTTTACAACTAAGATGAAATTAAATAAGAAATTAAATAAGAAATAAAATTAATTAATTAATTAATAAATAAAATAAATTAATTAATTAAATAAGAAATTCCATCAAGTGGCCTTTAACAACTGAAATGGAATACTGTCAAGTGGCCTTTACAACTAAGATGGAATTAGTTTAAGAGCACTTAAGGAAAGCTTAAAATTTAGGGAGAGTTTAAGAGGAACCAAATGAATCTATGTCAAGGGTTTCACTGTGTCATTAAGATTCACTATGTCACTAACACATATCGGTGTAACTGCCTAACTGCCTGATAATATAAGAAAATAAATATCAGATTATTATTATCAGAATCACATCACAGTAAAGATTTTTTTTTAAATGTAACCAAAATACCAAAAAACTAAATAATTATTATTTATAAATATAGGATCAATGACCTCAAAATGACTACTAAAAATATTCTTTTTCGAATGAAACAAACAACTCCCTAAATGCCGTTACTACCCCGATTAATCAAATTTTTTTTATTCGTAAACACCCTAAATATCCCGAAGAAAAACATAATTAAAAAACTTTACCCCGATTAATCAAATCTTTTTCATTCGTAAACACCCTAAATATCCCGAAAAAATAAAACTTTACCCGATTAATCAAATATTTTTCTTATTCGTAAACACTCTAAATATCCGAAAAAAAAACATTAAAAACTTTACCCCGATTAATCAAATATTTTTCATTCGTAAACACCAAAAAAAAAAAAAAAAAAAAAACACAATTAAAAACTTATCTCATACCTGGTGAAGACGGTGATCTCCGGGCGAAGAGTGACCGCGATCTTGGCGTTGGTGGGCGTGGGCGGGTTGTTCTGGAACTTCTCGGGGATGAAGAAGCACATCTTGAAGCTGTTCATCTCGCGGAGGGCGGTGAACTCCGTGGTCACAGGCACTGTCATAGGGTCTTGACTCTGTGGAAGACATTTTTTTTTTTTTTTTTTTTTTTTTTTAGTACCGAATACATGGACGCGATGTGGAGTGGCGAAATTTGCTATGGGGGGTGGGTGGGGTGGGGTATTGGGAGGGTAGGAGAGGGAGAAGAGTGGGGAGAGGAAGGGAGGAAGGGAGGGAAGGAGGAAGGAGGGAAAGAGGGGGAGGAGATAACGAAGGAAAGAGCAAAGAAGTAGGAGAGATGGTATTAGTTTAAGTTAAGAACGGTGGATACAAATTTAACGGTTTGCAAATATTAAGTGTTTCCGTTTTTTTTAGGAGAGAAATGAATATGACAACATACCACGAATAATTTACCAAAGACCTTTTTTTACTGACGAATAGGATACAGAATAAACGGTTTACAAATGAGCATATGTTAATTTCCGTTTTTTTAGGAGAGAAATAGATGTGACAACATTCACGAATAAACCACCGTATTTTTTTACTTTGATTTCAGTCGGAAGCAAGCAATCCTGGCAGCATGTTACTGTAAGACCCTGAGTATGGTAGCAAATGAAAAGTTGAGGAATGTAAGAAACTATCTTAACGCTAGTAACAACCAGTTTCACCAACACAACCCACTAAATACTTGTCTCGCTAAATGTTGTATGGAAAATTCCTTATTTATTCAAAATGAAGTACTAAATGTGAACTTTAGAGACTATTTCCCAGACACCAATGTTTCAAAATTCAAAATACAGGGCCAGGGTGCTGGAGTGTTCTATATGCGAGAGGGAGAAAAGCATTGACGTATTTCTAAATGCAAAAAGGAGAAAATCACTGACGTATTTTATGCAAGTACATGATTATTGACGTATTTCTAAGTGCAAGGAGAAATTATTGACGTATTTCTAAATGCGAGGAGATAATCATTGACGTACTTCTAAATGCGAGGAGATAATCATTGACGTATTTCTAAGTGCAAGAGGGAGAAAATCACTGACGCATTTCTAAATGCAAACACGAGAAACGCATTGACGTATTTCTAAATGCGAGGAAATAATCATTGACGTATTTTATGCAAGTAGATAATTATTTTATTTCTAAATGAAAGAAGGAGAAAATCATTGACAGTATTAATGCAAGGATATAATAATTGACGTATTTCTAAATGCAAGAAGGAGACAACCATTAACGTATTTCTAAATGGAAGAGCGAAAATGCAGGAGCTCTCACCTTGCACGTTCTCGCCGTCGATGTAGCGGAAGAGACGCCAGAAAAGATGCTCCATGATCTGGGTTCCGTCATCGGATTCCTCCTTCGAACAAACCCACTTCTTGGCCGGATAAGTTCGCTCCTCGTAGCCCTGAGAGAAAAAAAAATCATTATCAAACTGATTAAAGAAACAGCAAATGTTATTCAATCCTGCGCTGGAAATTTTATTATCGAAATTGATTAAAGAAACAACAAATGTGGAAAGTTATGGAATGAAAACGAATATCTTCACAATACTAGAGATGTATCCGTTCTCATTCATACCTTTCCACGTTTGTCAACATGAATACGGTTCAAACGGCAAATGTTATTTAGACGCGCTAGATCTCGTGTCTCTTCGTCAGGTTCAGAACAGAGACCCTCAGGAGGTACTCACAGCGTGCCTCGCGTCGACTGAGTACGGCGGTTCCTCGTAGGAGTGGAACATCC
>NW_020869102.1:0-5000 GCF_003789085.1 Penaeus vannamei | reverse complement strand
GTAACAACAAACAATTTGCATTGATGGAAATGCTCTTCGTGATAACCTTGGGGATGATGCTTTGTACAATGGAAACAACACCTCGGCAGTTTGGGAAAAAGTCTCATACACGTTAACTCTGATACACGAACACACACATGCTTACACAAACTCACACTCACACAACACACAATCACACACATAATCAACACACACACAATCACACACATCAGTCATATACCTACGCAGGCACACACACACACACCCACACACACACACACACACACACACACACACACACACACACACACACACACACCACCACACACCACACACACACAACACACACACAACACACACACACACACACCACACACACAACACATATGATAAGAATTTCATACTATAAATAGTTATGTTTTCATAATCATTATCATTATTATCATTATCATTGTTAATATAATTATCAAATCATCATTGTTCTTGTTATTATCATTATTATTGTTGTTGCTATATGAATATTTCTATTATAATTATTACAATTACTATAATTATTATTATTACTATCATTATCATTGCTATTATCATTATTATTATTACTGCCATTTTATATCATTTTACCATTATCATCTGATCATTATCATTCTTATTCTTATCATAATTACTATTATCATTACTATTGTTATTGTCATTATCATCGTTATCATTATTTTCTTTGTTGCTGTTTTCGTTATTCGTGTTATCATCATTATCATTATCATTATTATTATCATTATTGCAGTCATTATTTTTATCATCAGTATTATGATAACAATCATTGTTATCATTGTTAACTATCATTATTAGTATACTACAACTATTACTAACATTATTGTTATCATTACCATTATCAATTTCATCATTATCATATTATTATCGTTTTATCATCATTACCATTATTATCATTATTAATTTCCTTATCATTATTATCATTATCATTATCATTAGTATTAGTATTATCATTATCGTTATCACTATTATTGTTATTATTTTTCATTATCATCATTATTATTTTCACTATCATCATTATCATTGTCAAGTTTAATATTATTGATATTGGTTTTTTATTATATATGTTTATATCCTCATAATTATCATTTTGTCATCATTATCATTATCATTACTATCATTATTTTCATCCTCTCCTCATTATCAACATTATCATTATCATTACTAGTACGTTACTCACAATTATAATCATTTTATACTTCATTATTACCAGTGCTATTATTATCATCCTTATTGCTAATTTATCAACACTTTTGTTATTATTGTCACTATTGGTATTACTATTATTACTATCCTAGTTTTATATCATTATTATTGTTATTATTATTATATTATTTGTTTTTGTTATTATTATATTATCTATATTATTATTATTATCTATATTATCTATATTATCATCATCATCATCATCATCATCATCATTCATCATCATCATCATCATTATTACTATTAATATTTTTGTCACTATTATTATTATTTTTTTTTACTATCATTATTGTTATCATTATGTGTTCCCTTACATTGTTATTTTCATCATCAGATTTTACTATTATTAGTTGCATTATCTTAATTATCATCATTACTATTATTTATTGATCATCATTTCTTTACTATTAGTGTCATAATTATTATCATTATCATTATTATCATCATTACAATCAGTGTTATAATCATTATCATTACTGTTATCATTACCATAATCATGGACATCATTATATCACTATAGATATAATTAATAATCATTATCAAATCATTATTTAATTTTTATTGTTATCATTATTATTATTAACATTATTATTGTCCCTTCCATCATTATTATCACCATCATTATCATTATGACAAATGCTATTTTACCATTATCATTGTTATTGATATTATCATTATTATGATAATATCATTATTATTAACTATAATGCTGATGTTTATTAGAATTAGTCTTATTTTCATGTATATTATCATTATTTTTCTCGTTATCTTTATTAATACCATTGTTATCATTATCATTTATATCATTTCATTATCATTCATTATCATCATTATTATCTATATTATATTAGTTTTATCATTTGTTATTATCATTATCATTATTATTAGTAGTAATAGCAGTAGCAGAAGCAGTAGAAGGCATAGCAGTAATGGCAGCAGTAGTGGTAGTAGTGGCAGAAGTAGAAGTCGTAGTGGTAGTAGCAGTATTAGTTAGTAGTAGTAGTAGTAGTAGTAATAGCAGCAGCGGTAGTAGTAGTAATAGCAGCAGCAGTAGTAGTAGCCGCAGTAGCAGTAGTAGCAGAAGTAGTATTAGTAGTAGTGGTACTAGTAATAATAGTAGCAGAAGTAGTAGTAGTAGTAGTAGTAGTAGTAGTAGTAGTAGTAGTAGTAGTAGTAGTAGTAGTAGTTAGTAAGTTAGTAGTAGTATAGTAGCAGTAGTAGTAGCAGCAGCAGCAGCAGCAGCAGCAGCAGTTGTAGCTGCAGTAGTATTAGTAGAAGTAGTAGCATAAATAGTAGTAATAGTAACAGCAGTAGTAGTAGCAGAAGTAGAGGCAGCAGCAGTAGTAGTACTAGTAGTAGCAGTAGTATTAGTAGTGGTAGTAGGAGCAGTATTAATACTAGTAGTAGTAGTTGTATAGAAGTAGTAGTAACAGCAGCAGCAGTAGTAGTAGTAGTAGCAAAAGTAGCAGAAGTAGAGGCAGCAGCAGTAGTAGTACTAGTAGTAGCAGTAGTATTAGTAGTGGTAGTAGGGCGTATTATACTAGTAGCAGTAGTATAGAAGTAGTAGTAACAGCAGCAGCAGTAGTAGTAACGCAGCAGCAGCAGTAGTACAGCAGCAGCAGCAGTAATGGTAACAGAGAAGCAGCAGTAGTATTAGTAGCAGCAGCAGCAGTAGTAGTAGCAGGAGCAGCAGCAGTAGTAACAGCAGCAGCGTATAATAGTAACAAGCAGCAGCAGCAGTAGTAGAAGCAGCAGCTGTAATATTAATTTTCTTGTTCGCTCTGAGGCCGATAGATTCACAGGCGGAGTCCCAACTGTTCATAATTATTTAAAGCTTGATTTCATATCTACGAATAGCATTGTCATCCATATATTGGAGCCCATTCACAGGAACGATCAGACATTTAATTTTGACACAAAGACAGCTGACTCACTTCTACCCAGAATTTGATGGCGTCTGATGTTGGGCTGGTGTCTGGTGTGGGATAGCCAGGTAAAGAGCACTGGTGCCCAAACACAACCCTGTTTCACTCCTGTCTGGATGGAAAAGGCAGATGAAGCAACTTAACCATTCCTTTCATCAAGGAGTGCTCGGACGTTGGTGCTGAGGCAATCTAAACATGCCTAGGATCTGTTACAGGGTTTTCCTGCAGGTACTAGCAAAGTTTTTTTTTCCAAATAGGAGATGAAGTGCAAAGAAACATGTTCTTTGGCCTTGTCCTGCAATTGTCTGACTACGAAAATCATATCAAAGGTGCTATTACCTCAGCGAAAACCATACTGCAACTCTGGTAGAATTTGTTTAGCATTGGGAAGACGTCGGTTGAGGAGGACTTGACCGAGGACTTTCCTAGTAGTGGACAGCAGGGAAATGCCACAGTAGCTTCCTCAATTTATCCGCTTTTTTGAAGATGGTCCCGCAAAAGTTCTTGAAGTCAGTCTTCTCCAAGATGTTCAGGAACATTTTGTCCACTGAATAAGAACAATTATTGCATGATTATGACTGAGCAAGTGTATACTTCACACTGATGTAAATAATATTTTGAAGATATAAATAAAGGTATATAGTCAATATTTCTTTCAGAATTAGAGCTTCAAAACGATACTGATATATAATTCATCGAGCACCTTATCTACAAGACATTAAACTTTTAGTAATTCATGTTGATTTTAAACACAGATCACAATCTAAAATCTTTAGACAGACAGTGTTTCCCCAGTGACTGCACTGACTGTATCTTTCTATCTGAGTTATTTCTTTACATATAATTTAAATTTTTGTGTCTGCTTGAGGTAGTGATCAGATTTAAGGAAATGTCTGCAGTTCCTCAACTAATTCCAAATTCATAAGCAAAAAGGATAATACACCCATGTAATAAATGCTGCATATTTTCCTGTTCATAAGGGATTGATGTTTTTTTTTTTTTTTTTTATACATTCAAATGCTTGAGCATAAAAAGTTAGTGTTGAAGGAATAGGTTTAAACAGTTTGTGCAGATGTTTGGATGTTACAAGTGCAAAATTGAGAAAAACAGACTTCACTAACATATAATCGTAACGCATTTACCAGCCATCATTTACCATTGCCTTCACCTGTGATAGCAAAGTGGTAACCGGCATCGACTGAGTTACAATCATAAATCAACTCATCCTAACGGTAGCTAGTAGAGAGCTCTATTATAGCAATTCTACCATTCAGGGAGCGCCATACATAATCTTTTCAATTCCTTCAGCCAATCACCAAACATGTAAACAGAACTAGACACACTGAGATTTTAAAAATCATTGTCACATCTAAAACACCATTTTAGCCTATGTAGAAAAAAGATCCATCATGTGGGATGTTAATAGTCTTCTCTGGCTATTTATCGCATACATAGGAACCAATACAAATACTCTTGTATTAATATATCATTATTAACAGCAAACCAAAGAAACAGTCTAAACAGCTTTTATTTATTTATATATATCTCATCATTGTCAGACAAAGAACCGATCCAAACACAGTTTTTAATCATCACCATCTATTGTCAAATAAAGGACATATTTCAAGCTCATTCTTACCCATGTGCTTTGGAGTTTGTTGCCCTTTGCCAAAATGCTGACAGACACAGTTGCTATATTCATTGAACGTTGGCATTGCTTGTTTATATATCAGCAAGGCAATTTTTTCTATAGAATTTGCAATAATTCAGAGAACAATTCTTTAAGAATTCACTTAAATAACCAGTTCATGCACTCTGAAGTCTAATTTAGGCCTATGTCTA
>NW_020869101.1:101042-107539 GCF_003789085.1 Penaeus vannamei | reverse complement strand
TTTCTATTAAATGTAAATATTCTTTGTTTCTCTTTTTCATTACACAAGGTAGCATAATACAAAGTGAAATCAAACCACAATCAAACTAAATAAAGACACTGACTCTTTCCTGAAGCCAAACTCTGAAAAACTGTCATCCACAAACCTGTGTTAGGGTGGGCACGGTCGGCTGGCCTGTGGTTGTGACGACAGTGGCAGCCTGATGGAGGGTAGAAGCTGGGGGTGCTGGAGATGCTGAGGTAGGGGCTACAGAGGCTGTGGGAGAAGTCACTGTAGAAGGTGGTTGCTGCTTCTTTTTGAGTGTGTCCTTATAACACTTAGAGCAGAGTCCATCTGTGTTTGGGGATCCAAAGAATCCACAACCCATGCGACAAAGGATAGGACCAGTCTCAAGCTGATTGCTCTCGCGCTCCATCCTCCGGTCAATCTGGAAAGGATGACAGGCGGTTAGTTGTGACTGGCGTAAGAAGTTACAATATAAATCAAACATTAGTATGCCAAACAACCTTTGACAGGATTAAGAAACAAACAAAAAACAATAATAAGAAACCATACTGAAGGTATAGCTATCCAACAGTCTAAATTTGCACACGACAAGTACAGGCAAACTCCATTACCAGTAGTGAAAGCTAATAGGAAAACTGCAGCGCAGAGCAGAGCAAGTACAATTCCGGTACACATCACCCAATACTAGCTCATCAAGTCACTGTATGCCCAATCAGTGCGTAACCAATTAGGACAAGAAATGTTGCGTCATTTGATCCAACAAAAACATTCCCCTGGGTACATTATTAATTATTAGGTTGTGGATAAGATTTTGTATGACTAACATGTGTTTTGAAAGAAGACTTCCTGTGTGTTATGAAAATATGTATTAATAATCCAATTTCAATAATTTAAGGCCTCGCATAGTAGAAAGAACATTATAATGTTTTTAATCACACATTTCAAATAAAAGAATAAAGCAATCCACGTATGTGTAATGGTTATTTGTCTGAACTTGGGGCATTTCACAGCAAATAATATCAATATTTATTCTTTCATTATTCATATGATTTGAAACAAAAAGTGAATATCATAAATAAAAATAAACATACTACGTGGTGCTTAATTTAATAAGGTGGGAAAATTCTTGCATAATCAATATCTCCAAGTTTGAAAATTAAGATTTGCCATCGTTCATTAGTAACATTCATTTAGATAACTCGAATTCACTATGTCAAAGAGAGGACGTATTTTGTAATCTCACAAAATAAGCCTAATTATGAGACTGAATGCTAACATCTTTAGCAAACTGTTCTTGCTTATTTACATCTATACCTGGATATGCCAACCCCTCTTCTGAGCACTGTATAAGATACTTCTTCACTATTTCTGATACTTGTGTTGTTTTGACTATGTGAATCAAGGGCAAAACTTTGTCAATTAAATAACCCAAAAAATTAACTAGTTCTTCCTAGTAAACAAGCATCTTTCATATCAACAACAAACCAGGTGTTTGTGTTTTGGGATTAGGATCTGCAGTAAGCTATGGAGCCAGACACTGTGTCGCAAACATGGTCTTACAAGCATGGTCTCGCTTTTGGTCATCCTGGGCCACTCCATACGCACAACACAAGGAGTAACAGTGGCTCTCCTTGATGTAAATGTAAAACGTACCTGTTGCTCTCCTCCTGCCAGAGTTGTGGGTAGGGATGGGGTGGGCAGCCGACAGCAGCCGCCTCACTCCGCTGGATAAAAGACTGTGGGCTTAGATGCCTCCTCCTCCAACTTCACCTCTCACACAGCAAGCTCTGCTCACTGTTGCGACCACTCTGGTACAGATGATCTCTCTCACGTCTCTTGATAAGAGTTCTTCTGTCAGTTCCTGAGTAATGCTCTCCGTTTAGCCTTGTGTAACCTGGAAATGAGACAAGAAAGTTTATCAATTGGCTCTGAGTGAAATTATAAAAAGTACAAAATTTTAAAAAATGTAAATTACCATCTCTTAAAAAGTAGAACAAGAGCACATACATGAAAACACACTCTCCTGAGCATTATCATATGATAAGCTATCTTTCATCACGGTTTATTTATATTCAAAGGCTATAAAAGGCAAAGTTACATGAATGAACACCTGCGCTTTCCAGAGATGTGTTAGCTGATTTCTTGCGTATCTTTATGTAATTTAATTTTTTTGTGTGTGTTCTTCAGCCTTGCAAGCCAATCTCTGTTTTAGAACACGTGGAGGAGTGTAAGAGTTAAGTTTTCTGAGCATTTTCCTTCTCATTTTAGAACACAAATATGTAAAATGAAACTCTGTTTACTCATCATTAATTTACTGATCAAAAGGTTAGAAATTATTTGACTGCTTGACAGGGATAGAAAACAATATCTCTGGCTAGAGGTTGGAGCTGCTCGTGTTCTACTTTTAGTTTTGTACGTTTTATTCCTTATTGCTAACTTGCAAATACATTCCCGAGTATACTTTCATTCAATATACTTGTTTTACTATACTACTTCCTTGAAGTAATAATCCTGAGAGTAAATGGTCAACCTATGTAAGAATATCCAATAATCCACATATGTAGTTGAAGTTCTTCAGTCAATGGAGGAAAAGGAAATAATTTTACCCCTAATAGACACAATGAGCTGAGCCTTTCAAACAGAATCTAGATGAATTATCATATTTAAGCTGCCAACAGACCTTGAAAGAGAAAGTGTTTGCGACAACCCCTTTCACTTTTTTTCTCGAAGTTTAGAACCTTTGACAACCGTGAAACTGTATCAAAGCATCTGTCTCGGATTTCTCGCCTACAGGTAGAGATATTATATAAAAAAAAAAATGAAGGGAAAAGGAAGAAAAGTCCTTCGAAATGGAATAAATAGAATTCCAGCAACAATATGCATGGACTCGCTTTCTCAGTCTACGTGATTTAGGTCCGTTTTCTCTCCGTGTATTTTCTACTTTCATTCATACTCCTTAGCGGGGGGGACTGCGCTATTTTTACAACTAGTTCTTCTATACCGATTCTCATCTAGTCATCGGTTTCCTAATAAAAAAAAACGAAAGCTCGTAATATCCAGCCAAATAACGCCTCCGATAAGCGCAGGTAAAAGTGTCCAGCTATTGGCGCGTTTAACGGTACTGTGGAGGTGGGGGAGGAGAGGGTTGAGAAAGTAGGCCACCGTTCTACTTTCCGAAGGCCCGAGGCTAATTGTAATGTCGGACTCTCATTTTAATTTCACGATGATCTGCTTGTGTTTCTGTGGTCTCCCACCCTAATTCATGGCCCTCGGCTGGCTGAAACGGCCACGGGGAGAGAGGCCAGTCCGATTCACGTTCTCCGAGCGATGGCGTGTAGGAGCTCCATTGCGCTGGCCTTGGCGCCGATGCCGATGGTGAATGTGAAGACAAAAACGCGTCAACCGCAATCATCTCACGAATAATTCGGCGTCTACTCGTGTGTTTTCTTTTTCTCTCTCTACGCGAGTAAAGGTCCGTCCTGAAAACGAATCCATTTTTCGCTCAATCGAATCGAAGATGACTTCCGGACGAACCACGCCGAGATCTCGTTCGCAGCGATGCATCTTCTCCATTATAGTTCGGAGCCTCTTCCGGTCCGCTCTCGGTACAGGATATTACGTATAAGGAAAGACAGACAGAAATATGCATTAGCAAGACAATCGTAATACCCCACGACTCCTACATGGCGATGCGGACCTGGCTCTCTGCGGATGCAAGTAGCACAGCTCGCGAGCCTCGACGCGCGTCAAAGCCGAGAAAAATAAGTCTCGTTCAAAACACAGAGGCTGCAAGGCTTTCATCGCCGCACATAAAGGTGGGGTGACGAAACGCAGGCCCATGTCCCGTCGCTGGTCGTGGCTCAGTGACCACGCCCTCTGTTACCAAGCTACATCACACAACTATCCCCTTTAAGGGCAGCCAACCTACCCCCGCCCAACATTAAACACATCTCTACTCGCTACTACCACGACTCCCACAACCGTAGGTAAGCTCCACCTACACCCACGCCCATCAACGCTATGCAGCGCCTCCATTCATAAATCCCTCCTCTCTGGAAGCTGTTGCAATGCAGAACGCCGCCCACGCACACCAAGGAAACAAACGATGGCACAGGCGGCTTTAAACGTAGCGTGTGGATACGGCGCACACGCATGTACAACTGATGTAACACAAAAGCCAGATAGGGCGGAAGAGTAAAGGTGCTCGCGCTGCCGCCTCGAAATGTCTCCGGCGACTGACGGGCCTTGGCGCCGGGTCAAAGGTCAAGAACGTTCTAGGACGACTGGCAGGAAAGTGAGAAGCAGGAGACGAAGAACGGTGGGAGGAACGTAGGGTGTGTGTGTGTGTGTGTGTGTGTGTGTGTGTGTGTGTGTGTGTGTGTGTGTGTGTGTGTGTGTGTGTGTGTGTGTGTGTGTGTGTGTGTGTGTGTGTGTGTGTACTTGACAGCAAGTACGTATTGGATCATTCACGTATGAAAATGAAATGCCTAAGGTACTACCAAACAGACAGACAAAGAGCTTTATTTTTAAACAAATATAAGAAAGAGGCAAAGAGAAACAGGAAGAGGGAGGAAGGAGGGAGGGGGAGGGAAGGAGGGAAGGAAGGAAGGAAGGAAGGAGGAAGGAAGGAAGGAAGGAAGGAGGGAGGGAGGGAGAGAGAGTAAGAGGGAGTAGAGTAGAGGGAGAGAGAGAGAGAGAGAGAGAGAGAGAGAGAGAGAGAGAGAGAGAGAGAGAGAGAGAGAGAGAGAGAGAGAGAGAGAGAGAGAGAGAGAGAGAGAGAGAGAGAGAGAGAGAGAGAGAGAGAGAGAGAGGAGAGAGAGAGAGTAAGAGAGAGAGAGAGAGAGAAGAGAGAGAGAGAGTAGAGAAAGAGGAGATAGAAGAGAAGAGAGAGAGAGAGAGAGAGAGAGAGAGAGAGAGAGAGAGAGACGAGAGAGAGAGAGAGAAGAGAGAGAGAGAGAGAGAGAGAGATGACAGCCTGACAGACGAGGGGTAGGAGGTAGTTGTTTGTATGCCGTGTGTGTCGCAAGATCACAAGATAACCAACCATGTTATCAAAGGAAAAAAAAAAAATCCCAAACGAACTCGTCCTCTCCTAAGCATGAACCAAAAAAAAAAGCCCTAAATAATTCCAGCAAATGACGCCACGCACGCATAACCAAATCTGATCTGCACGTACCAATGCCACATGTAAAAAGCAAAACCTTAAAAATTGAATAAATACATAACATTATCGCTTATTAATGATAACGTGCGACCGAACCCCGGTGCCAGCTGATTAGTTCACCCACCATAACACTGATAAAAAAGACCCGAGTTTGATAGCCACCAGTCTCGGTAATCGATCGAATGTCAACGCTGATTAGTTATATACATTGTGTATAAACAATTACACAATTCACCTGAAAAAAAAACCCGGGCCGCCTGTTACTCAAACCACCCTAATCAAACAATACAAACAGACACACGAACGCACACATATCCACTTACTAACCCGCACGAGAAAGCGACACCCGCGAACGCCCAAACACGGCGGCGTACAACGTGACACCGGCCAACATCATCATCTACATTACTACTCGACGATATTCCGAAGAGGAGGAGGCTGCAGGCTGCCTACACGGGTCCGTTCCCCAGTCCCACCCTCGTCAGCTTAATATCAATCCCGGGGAAGATACTCGGCAACACGGGCTTTCGAAGGCAGAAAAGACGCCTTATATAACCTTCAATCCGCTTTTTTTTTCCTTGGGTCCAAAGTCTAACCTTGCCGCTGCAACCCCTGGCCCCGGCGCCGCTGCTGTTATTCCGAGCATCCGTGGGCGCGGGAGGCGAGAGCGCCCGAGAGAGGGGGACGGCGATGACATACAGAGCCCCCCCCCCCCCCCCCCCCTTCGCCGGAGCGTTAGAGCAAGCCGATATTACGAGACGTTTGACCGCCTGACGTTGCGTCGCCGCCCGCACGTCGTTCGCGCTGCCGAGCCAGCGAGGGAAAAACTTATGCAAGAGTTTGTCAAGCAGCCAACCACGAAGAACAACCGCAGTTGCTAAACGCCTTGCTTGAGCAAGAGAGAAGAGAACCGAGACGGAAGATGATGACGGCTGACGATGATAATGATGACGAGGACAGGTGTCGCCTCATCGTGGCGTCAACACCCAACGCCAGCACACCGGGCACTGTCTGTAAAACAACCCTGGTGCAGAGCGGACGGGCCCCAGAGCACGCCCTTGCTACGTAGAGTGCCACCCACTGAACACAGAACAAGAGATTGAGATCCTGAACTATATACCGTTCTAATATGTTAATTTCCACCTTTCAGACTTAGCAGGAGGTCAAGCTGACCCACACGACGCCCCGCCCGCCGCGACCGCAAGACCCGACGTACAGACGGCACGACGGACGTCAAGGAAGTTTCACCCCCTGACTTCGCCCGAGTAAATCCCCGGCGGCCAACATGTATTGACCCATCCTTCGGAAAGTGATTGTAAACTGCGCC
>NW_020869101.1:88542-96042 GCF_003789085.1 Penaeus vannamei | reverse complement strand
GGCGCCGCTGCAGATCCCGGGATCCTGGCAACACTAAGACAGGAGAGCCGGGGAAAGAAAGGGGGTGGAAGGCGGGGCGAAAGAAGAAGAAGAAGAAAGTGAAGAGACATGTGAGGAGCGGGCGAGGGCGAGGCGCTTAGTGTTGGCTTCGGAATTAGATGAAGTTTACCGGCGTCGGCCAGATCTCCGCTTCCCTGTCCCGCTCTCCTTCCTGGAGGCGGCTAGAGCGGGTGGAGGGAAGGAGGGAGGAGGGAGAAAGGAGAGAGATTGAAGAAGGCGGTGGGTGAGAGGGAGATTGAAGGAAGAGGATGGAGAGGGAAGGAGGGAGGGAAGGATATTGAAGGAGGTGGGAGGAGGGAGGGAGATTGAAGGAGGTGGGAAGGAGGGAGGGAGACTGAAGGAGGAGGGAGGGAGATTGAAGGAGGAGGGAAGGAGGGAGGAGATTAAAGGAGGAAAGGAGAGGGATTGAAGGAGGAGGGAAGGAATGAGACTGCAGAAGGAGATAAGGGGGAGGGAAAGAGATTGAAGGAGAAGGAAAGGAGGAAGGGGAATTGAAGGAGGGAAGGAGAGAGACTGAAGGAAGAGGAAAAGAGGAGCAGCATGGAAGAGAGAAAGAGCGAAAAAGAGAGGGGGAGGAGAGGGAGAGGGAGGGGAGAGGGAGAGGGAGGAGGGAAGGGGAAGAGAGAGAGAGAGAGAGAGAGAGAGAGAGAGAGAGAGGAGAGAGAGAGAGAGAGAGAGAGAGAGAGAGAGAGAGAGAGAGAGGAGAGAGAGAGAGAGTGAGTGAGTGAGAGAGAGAGAGAGAGAGAGAGAGAGAGAGAGAGGAGAGAGAGAGAGGAAGAGAGAGAGAGAGGGAGAGGGAGAGGGAGGGGAAGGGAGGGAGAGGGAGGAGGGAGGAGAGGGAGGGAGGGAGAGAGAAGAGAGGAGAGAGAGAGAGAGAGAGAGAGAGAGAGGAGAGAGAGAGAGAGAGAGGAGAGAGAGAGAGAGAGAGAGGAGAGAGAGAGAGAAGGAGAGGGAGAGAGGAGAGGGGGGAGAGAGGAGAGAGAGAGAGGAGAGAAGAGAGAGGAGAGAGAGAGAGAGAGAGAGAGAGAGAGAGAGAGAGAGGAGGAGAGAGAGAGAGAGAGAGAGAGAGAGAGAGAGAGAGAGAGAGAGAGAGAGAGAGAGAGGGAGAGAGAGAGAGAGAGGAGAGAGAGAGAGAGAGAGAGAGAGAGAGAGGAGAGAAGAGAGAGAGAGAGAGAGACGGAGAGAGAGAGAGAGAGGAGAGGAGAGAATGAGAGGAGAGAGAGAGAGAGTGAGAGAGAGAGAGAGAGAAGAGAGAGAGAGAGAGAAGAGAGAGAGAGAGAGAGAGTAGAGAGAATGAGAGAGAGAGAGGAGAGAAGAGAGAGGAGAGAGAGAGAGAGAGAGAGAGAGAGAGCGAGGAGAGAGAGGGGGTAGGGGGTCAAAGCTCCCACAAAATCCCGAAATACATCACCAGTGACCACTGCCGCTCCCTTCTAGCACAAAATGAGTTTTCCTACTTGAAAGGGACTTTTTTTTTCCAGCGAAATGCACTGACTCACAAGGTCGTCCACACAACAACACCGACAACCGTTTCCTCAGGACGTTGGGTGAGTCACCCCGACGGGCGCGAGCGAGCGGTGTCGGTGACGTCGCCGGGAGTGGATTCCCAGCCCCGAGACCGGTCTACGCGCGTCCATTCCGTATATCCTGATCCTGCGGGGGCATCCGGCGCGGCACAAAGGCTTCGGATGCCACGTGTCCCGGCCGCCCTCGGACCACGGAGGCGCGACACAAAGACGTACCTGTACCTGTTGCGCCCGTGGGAGGAACGCGTCCAGGAAGAGCGTCGGGGGTTTCCGCGCTGGCAGCCTCCCGTCCGGAATCAACCAACCTCAACCTTGACCTGAAGCCACCCTCGCTCCCCGCGCTCCCCACCCCCTCTCTCCCTCTCCTTCCCCTCTCCTCCCTCTCCCTCCTCCTCCCTCCCCCCCTCCCTCTCTCCCTCCCTCCTCCCTCCCTCCCTCTCTCTCCTCTCTCCTCCCTCTCCCCCCTCTCGCCCCGCCCCCTGACGAGTGCCTCCGAGTGATCACGTTCGGCCTGGCCAATTGCACTTCTCTCGCAGAGGCTATTCACGAGCAATAATGGCCCGCCGCTCTCAGTGCCCGCGGAGCCACACGGCCAACAGGCCTCGGCTCGCCAGGGCCTCGGGAGGAGGAGGAGAAAACCCGCCCGCCCGTCGCCTCTGCGGCCACAGCAGCCTCAGCCGACTTCCGCAACACTGCTCAACCTTGGATGCAACACAAGACAAACAGGCGGCAAACGGCGCTGCAACAAACAACGACCGCGATTAATCTCGCCCAAAATCACTCGTTACTCACGAAAACCTGTCACAGAAACCATCTCTCCGCTGGCCGGTTGTGCTCGTTCGAAACCGTTTGACTGTCCGTTGCTGGATGAGCACCTGCAAATCCCCAGTAGGCGAGCAACGTGGGCGGGGAGACCTTGCATCGCCTCGCAAAACATGTCAAGTTTATTCAATACAAATTATCTAACTGCAGCCACGAGCCTTCAAACTGGCTCGTGTCTCCAAAGCTTCAGTTGGTTCCTCGTGTCGGGTAATGAAAACATCCCCTACCCGGGCCAGGATCGACAAAGCACAGCTGAGTTGAGTGCACGGCTTCTCGCACGAGTTCGCCTCGCCGTGGCATCCCCGTCACGTGCTCCTCTCCATAACTCCATCACGCGAATCGCCCCCGCCGTACCTTCACGATTCGCTTTCTTCTCCCGCGAAACGAGGCGTCATTTCGGATCCTGCGGCGGCCACACGCTCAGATGCCTCGCCTCCGGAGTGTCGACACCGTGGTCTGATCACGTACACTCGCGTCCACTAACCACTGTGCACTACCATCACTTTGTCTCCTGACACGCCACAACGTATAATCACAGTACGTCATCACTGGCACAGATTGCGTCACCGCTGGCACAATGCCGTCACTCTCTCCGTACACAAAGAGTTCGTACTTGGCGCTGCTTCTCCGGGTTTAAGGAACGTATTTTCCAACTCGGCCGTTTCCTGCGACTCGACTCGTACCTGCGCTGTTGTCCCGGCGCGTGCCAATGAACTGGCTTTCGGGTCTTTCTTCTGAGGACACCACGTGCAGGCTATTTTCTGCTTTTGAGTCGAATTCAGAGTGCAGCACACCTACCTAACACACACATTTAGCAGCAGGCTAACTGACGTTTTCAACAATGACGTAAGTTATCATTCACGGCGCTTCGTACGGGCCAGATCTCGCATGCTAATCAACGGTGCCATGGCCACAGCCAGCACATCGTCACTGCTTTTATTACACTCAGCTCAGATATTTTCTTTTCCCAGCACTTTCGTCAACATGTTTCCTTGCGTCTCGCCCGATCCCACCTCCGCCAGGAATCGCGTTTCTTGCGTCATTCCCCCTTCCACAGCGGCCCCGACACGGCATCACTCACAGCGAGGCACATCCTCACCCGAAGGAACACGTACGACAGACAGACAGACAGACAGACGCAGCATGAGCCCCGCGGCCCGAGGGCGAGAGGGCGCGAGCGCGGGGGAGGAAAAGGAGGGAGACCGTGAGAACATCGGAGGCGGAGGAGGGTACATTGCAGTGCACTCGCCGCGGTCACTCGGCATGGACCCGGCCCGTCCGAGATGAGAAAGTGGCGCTGGGCCTGAGAACTTCCCACATAATTAACGAGGAAAGAAACGAAAAGACACGTGCGGACGGGGAGGAGAGTGGAACGCCTTGTGTTGCCCCACCGTCACCAACGTCCTCACACACGGACGGCTCAAACGACACGACGGCGCCGCGAGAACTTTCCTGCTGTTGGTCACGCCGCGATACACCTCTCCTCCTGGCCGGCCACCGTGGAGGAGCCGAGGAGGAGCCCGAGGAGGGCGAGCGGCTCCTCCCTCCAAGGCCACCAAGCACTCGCTCCGAACAACACCAGCCGCCGCGAGCCACCATTACTGACGATGGCCGGCTGGGCCTCGGAGGGACGTGGGGCTGGCTGGCCCTTCCCGCAGCGAGGGGTCAGCCTGGACTCTGCCTACTTATCACTCGACACGTCACCACCGCCAGAGAGGCTCGGCCGCCGGACCACGCACCAAATAACACAATAACGGACCCTGTTCCCGACAATGGATCACTCCGGTACACTTTCAATTACACCGATCACTTTGTGAAACTCTTGCTTTTCGCTATCACTCGTGCACTGATCACCTACTCACGCCCTGAGTGAGACTCTTCTGTAGAACGTGTTCACACACTTACACTCACTGTATTTATCGGCTAAGTTGACGTTAAGCACAGATGAAAATGAAGTATATCCACGGGGAGACTCGAACACTCCTTCCTCACTAGTCCACGTCTCGACAGTAACTGCGCCAACCAGCTGATCACGACCAGATATAGCGAACGAACTCTGGCCGACGTTGCTCATGTCTACGCAATCCTGCTCCACTCGAGAAATTCTGGCGGCTTCTGGCAACTCCTTTCTAAGTTTGGTCATCCTTTATCATATTTACGTCGTAAGCTGGGCGACCTGCGCGTCGATTCGGGAAGGCCTATCACGGCACGCGTCACCACATTTTTACGCAGATGGACGAAAAAAAGAAACGGGCCAAATAAATTATATTAATAGGAAGTCAACATCCACGCGGGCATCACGTGCGCACAGCTGACGTATCCAGCCGCCATGACTCCTCCAAGAGTCCCATGACGTCAGCAATGCGTCATCGCCTAGCAGCCAATGAAATCCCACGAAATACTTAGCGGCACGTCATCGACACTTCTTCGTCGAAACGCAGAGGAAACAAGCACAGAAACAAACAAAGCATCTTGCGCTCCGCAACTGCAGTCACGCGGCATGTCGGACCCCAGGTGTTGCTCGGGGACAGGCGGTGATCACTCCTCTGAAGGCGACATTTCTCGGCGGGATCGGCCACCCCGCGCGACCCCAGAACCGCCCCAGATGCGAGGGACTTCGGCGGGACACAACAAATCCGAGCGAGTCATCACTTCCGCCGTCAACTCCCTCACCCCATTTCCGGTGCACACCTGCCACGTCCCCAAACCTTATCGGCGCTGATAAGGCGGCGCAAACACCCTCAGCGTCCCAAACCGCTCGGGCGAACGCGGCCGCCGACGGGACACAAAGGGGGCGAGCGCACGGTGCGTTCGGTCACATTACGGGAGCGTTCCTTCGGGTCTCTTTCGCTGAATACGGAACGCCCTGGGTCTGTGTACTCCGCCATTCCTCCGTGCCCGTATTCCCTCCTCCCTCGCCCCTCCCCATTCTCCCCATCTACACAGTCATGCCACATTTCTGATTCTCCTTCGTATCCTGCTTTCACTCCACATCCTCGTCCTCCACTCTCCCACTCAATCAGCCACTTGTGGATTATTCAATATTCACAGCACGCCCTTCCCTCGCTGTGCCATGTCCTCCTTCCCCGCGAGTACTCCTTTCCTCCCTCCTCCCGCCTGTACCTCGTCCCCTCCCCCCTCCTTTGCCCCCCCCCCTTCCCCTCCCCGCCCTCTCCAGGGACGCATCGCGCACACACATCACGAAAATCAAACGCCCTGACGCCAGGTAAACGAAAATGAAATTTAATTTCGGGGATTTGGTATTTCGTTTTCTTAGTTTGGCTTCGCCGCTTCACCTGCTTCCTCGAGTCGCCTTTACTCATTTCCTTGTTTCTCTTTTTTATCCTCGAGCGTTTCCCCCTCCCGCTTCCTCCACCGCGCGCTGCCCTTCACGCACCTCCTTCGCCGGAGCTCGCACGCACCTGGAAGTGAGGCGCCCCGCACACCTTTCGCCTTCCCATCCTTGGCCGAACACCTGTGCCCGGCCCTTGCGCGATTCGCTGGCCCTCTCAAAAAAAAAAAAGATCCTCAAGCCGTTCCATGTCACACTTGGACGGACCCAACGAGAGCCTATTTCTGAAAACCGCACATGTGCGCACACGGCTCCCGGGGAACTGCATATACGGGCGTGCGACTCCCACCTGCGCAGCCATACATACCGCCCGTACGCCGCGGCGGCCGAGGGATCACGGCCGACGTCCTTCGGAACCCCTAGAGGTGCGAGTGTAGGGGCCGCTCCGTCGCGCGCCACGTGGTCCCTCCGTGCCCATGCGCTCATGAGGTGCGGCCCCGTCCCCCCTCACCCAGGGAGGGGGGGGGGGTCATGGGAACGTGAGGTGGGCCGGCGAGAGGTGACATGACCGCTGCATCGGAGTCGAGTCAATGGGAGAACACGGCCGCCGCTCCGGATTTATCGCAGGTGGAAACACTGGCGAGGCTGCAGGACCTTCCGAGATGAAAGGAGGGGGGAGGGAGGAGGGAGGAGAGAGGAGGAGGAGGGAGGAGAGGAAGAGAGGAGGAGGGAGGAGGGGAGGGGGATGGGTGGGGAAGGGCATCTGGTGAATAGAGTTGATCCTCGTTAAACCTTCCCTTCCACTGCACCTTCCAACGACCCCGTCTCGCATCCTAACCCCCAACCACCCTAAAAAAAAAAGAAAGAGATGAAGGCAAAGAGGAAGGGATAGGAAAAAGGGGAGAAGGAGGAGGAGGGGAGGGGGAGGGGCAGGGAGGGGAGTCCGCCTCCATCCGCCTCTCGGAGATGGACCCGTCCCGACTCCCGCCTCCTTCCTACAGCCTACGTCGGGCCAGCACTTCCTGCTCGCCCCCCCTCCCGGTCCTCTTCCTCCTTCTCTGGCCGGGTATAAGGCCGAGCTGACTCACACACGCGGAATCACGGACGGAAAAGGAGTACCCGCGAGGAGAGAGAGAGAGAGAGAGAGAGAGAGAGAGAGAGAGAGAGAGAGAGAGAGAGAGAGAGAGAGAGAGAGAGAGGAGAGAGAGAGAGAGAGTGAGAGAGAGAGAGAGAGAGAGAGGAGAGAGAGAGAGAGAGAGAGAGAGAGAGAGAGAGAGAGAGAGAGAGAGAGAGAGAGAGAGAGAGAGAGAGAGAGAGAGAGAGAGAGAGAGAGAGAGAGAGAGAGAGAGAGAGAGAGAGAGAGAGGAGAGAGAGAGAGAGAGGAGGAGAGAGAGAGAGAGAGAGGGAGGAGGAGAGAGAGAGAGAAGAGGAGGAGAGAGAGAAAGAGAGGAGGAGAGGAGAGAGAAGAGAGAGGAGAGGGGAGGGAGGGAGAGAGAGAGGAAGGAGGAGAGAGAGAGGAGAGAGAGGAGAGGAGGAGGAGGAGAGAGAGAGAGAGAGAAGAGAGAGGAGAGAGAGAGAAGAGAGAGAGAGAGAGAGAGAGAGAGAGAGAGAGAGAGAGAGAGAGAGAGAGAGAGAGAGAGGTGAGAGAGAGAGAGAGAGAGAGAGAGAGAGAGGGAGAGGAGGAGGAGAGAGAGGAGAGAGAGAGAGAGAGAGAGAGAGAGAGAGAGAGAGAGAGAGAGATAGAGAGGAGAGAGAGAGAGAGAGAGAGAGAGAGAGGAGAGGAGAGGAGAGAGAGGAGAGGAG
>NW_020869101.1:67346-86344 GCF_003789085.1 Penaeus vannamei | reverse complement strand
AGGAGCCTATGAGTATGCTCCGTGTCTGCGCGAGGGAGCTCCAGCCTAGACTGATGCGTCGCTTTATTTCCTGTTCGCTGTGTGTGTTTGTCTGTATGCGTTGTTCTAGGTATATATGTGGTATATATGTTCGTCCACTACCTCTAACGCTTCGCCTTGTACATGTTCTGTTTGTACTGAACACACTACTGCTGAACATGACACAACATGCACAAATATATAATTAACATTAGTGCGGATGTGTATGTGTGTGTGTGTGTATGTGTATGTGTATTGTGTATGTGTATGTGAGTGTGTGTGTTGTGTGTGTGTGTGTTGTGTGTGTGTGTGTGTGTGTGTGTGTGTTGTGTGTGTGTGTGTGTGTGTCTGGATGTGTGTTGTGTGTGTGTGTGTGTGTGTGTGTGTGTGTGTGGTGTGTGTGTGCTCTCTCTCTCCACTCGTCTCTCTCTCTCTCTCACTCTCTCTCTCTCTCTCTCTCTCTCTTCTCTCTTCTCTATATATATATATATATATTATATATATATATATATATATGGTGGTGTGTGTGTGTGTGTGTGTGTGTGTGTGGTGTGTGTGTGTGTGTGTGGTGGTGTGTGTTGTGTGTGTGTGTGTGTGTGTGTGTGCTGTGTGTGTGTGTGTGTGTGTGTGTGTTGTGTGTGTGTGTGTGTGTGTGTGTGTGTGTGTGGTGTGGTGTGTGTGTGTGTGTGTGTGTGTGTGTGTATGCATGTATGTGTGTGTGTGCTAATATGAATGCACATGTGTTTCCGCGCACAATATGCAAAATACGATACCTGTAATTACTGTAAAACTATAGCAAACTCCTAATCAGCATTATACATAGACTATAACAAAAACTATAGAAATGTTTGTGAGGTTAAACCGCCCGCAGTGAACAAGCTAAACACGTGACGAAATAACCTGTTTCCGCCTGAAAGAGAATGAAGTTTGCATACCAGTGGATGAACTTCAAGGTTCCTCAGAATACACCGTTTCCTCTGCTGTTCTCGCTGTAACAACAAACAATTTGCATTGATGGAAATGCTCTTCGTGATAACCTTGGGGATGATGCTTTGTACAATGGAGAACAACACCTCGGCAGTTTGGGAAAAGTCTCATACACGTTAACTCTGATACACGAACACACACATGCTTACACAAACTCACACTCACACAAACACACAGTCACACACATAATCACACACACACAATCACACACATCAGTCATATACCTACGCAGGCACACACACACACACACACACACACACACACACACACACACACACACACACCACACACACACACACACACACACACCACACACACACACACATATGATAAGAATATTATCATTACTATAATTAGTTATGATTTTCATAATCATTATCATTATTATCATTATCATTGTTAATATAATTATCAAATCATTGTTCTTGTTATTATCATTATTATTGTTGTTGCTATAATTATTACTATTACTATTATAATTATTACTATTACTATAATTATTATTATTACTATCATTATCATTGCTATTATCATTATTATTATTACTGTCATTGTTATTATCATTATTACCATTATCATCATGATCATTATCATTATTATTCTTATCATAATTACTATTATCATTACTATTGTTATTGTCATTATCATCGTTATCATTATTTTCTTTGTTGCTGTTTTCGTTATTAGTGTTATCATCATTATCATTATCATTATTATTATCATTATTGCAGTCATTATTTTTATCATCAGTATTATGATAACAATCATTGTTATCATTGTTAACTATCATTATTAGTATACTACAACTATTACTAACATTATTGTTATCATTACCATTATCAATTTCATCATTATCATTATTATCATTATCGTTTTATCATCATTACCATTATTATCATTATTATTTTCCTTATCATTATTAATATCATTATCATTATCATTAGTATTAGTATTATCATTATCGTTATTACTATTATTGTTATTATTACTATCATTATCATCATTATTATTTTCACTATCATCATTATCATTTTTAAGTTTGATATTATTGATATTGGTTTTATTATTGTATATGTTATATCCTCATAATTATCATTATTGTCATCGTTATCATTATTATTACTATCATTATTTTCATCCTCATCCTCATTATCAACATTATCATTATTATTATCATTATCATTACTAGTACTGCTACTACCACAATTATAATCATTATTACTATCATTATTACCAGTGCTATTATTATCATCCTTATTGCTAATGTTATCAACACTTTTGTTATTATTGTCACTATTGGTATTACTGTTATTACTATCATAGTTTTATATCATTATTATTGTTATTATTATTATATTTTTTGTTTTTGTTATTATTATTGTTATCTATATTATATTATTATTATTATTATTATTATTATATTATTATTATTATTATTATTATTATTATTATCATTATTATCATCATCATCATCATTATTATTACTATTATATTTTTGTCACTATTATTATTATTTTTACTATCATTATTGTTATCATTATCGTGATCCTTATCATTGTTATTTTCATTATCAGATTTACTATTATTAGTTGCATTATCTTAATTATCATCATTACTATTATTAATCGTATCATTATTTCTTTACTATTAGTGTCATAATTATTATCATTATCATTATTATCATCATTACAATCAGTTGTTTATAATCATTATCTTACGTTATCATTACCATAATCATGGACATCATTATATCACTATAGATATAATTAATAATCATTATCAAATCATTATTATAATTTTTATTGTTATCATTATTATTATTAATATTATTATTGTCCCTTTCCTCATACATTATGACAAATGCTATTTACCATTATCATTGTTATTGATATTTCATTATATTAACAATATGCTGTGAAATTAGTATTAGTCTTATTCTTATGACTAATTATCATTATTTTTCTCATTATCATTATTAAACGATTATCATATCATTGATATTATTATCAATATTATTCATATTATCATCATTATCATCTATATTATCATTAGTTTTATCATTGTGTTTATTATCATTATCATTATTATTAGTAGTAATAGGCAGTAGCAGAAGTAGAGAGGCGTAGCAGTAATAGCAGCAGTAGTGGTAGTAGTGGCAGAAAGTGTAAGTCGTAGTGGTTGTAGCAGTATTAGTTAGTAGTAGTAGTATTAATAGCAGCAGCCGTAGTAGTAGTATTAGCAGTAAGAGTAGTAGTAGGCCGCAGTAGCAGTAGTAGCAGAAGTAGTAGTAGTAGTAGTAGCAGAGTAGTTGTAGTTAGTAGTATAAGTAGTAGTAGTAAATAGTAGTAATAGTAACAGCAGTAGTAGTAGTAGTAGCAAAGTAGCAGAAGTAGAGGCAGCAGCAGTAGTAGTTACAGTAGTACAGTAGTATTAGTAGTGGTAGTAGGAGCAGTAATTAATATAGTAGTAGTAGTTGTAAGAAGTAGATAGTAACAGCAGCAGCAGTAGTAGTACTAGTAGTAGCAGTAGATTAGTATGGTAGTAGGAGCAGTATTATACTAGTAGCAGTAGTAGTAACAGAGCAGCAGCAGTAGTAGTAACAGCAGAAGCAGCAGTAGTAGTAGTAACAGCAGCAGCAGCAGTAGTAGTAGGAGCAGGAGCAGCAGCAGTAGTAGTAGCAGGAGCAACAGTAGTAGTAATAGCAGCAGCAGCAGTATAGTAACAGTATCAGCAGCAGCAGAGTTAGTAGCAGGAGCAGTAGTAGTAACAGCAGCAGCAGTAGTAGTAACAGCAGCAGCAGCAGCAGCAGCAGCAGCAGCAGCAGAGCAGCAGCAGCAGTAGTAGTAGTAGTAGTAGTAGTAGTAGTAGTAGTAGTAGCAGCAGCAGTAGCCAGTAGTAAAGCAGCAGCAGCAGCAGCAGCAGCAGCAGTAGTAGTAGTAGTAGTAGTAGTAGTAGTAGTAGTAGTAGTAGTAGTAGTAGTAGTAGTAGTAGTAGTAGTACTAGTAGTACTAGTAGTACTAGGTAGTAGTAGTAGTAGTAGCAGCAGCAGCAGCAGCTGCAGTAGTAGAAGCAGCAGCTGTAATATTTATTTTCTTGTTCTCTCTGAGGCTGAAAGATTCATAGGCAGAGTCCTAACTGTTCATAATTATTTAAAGCTTGATTTCATATCTAAGAATAGCATTGCCATCCATATATTGGAACCATTCACAGAAATGATCAAACTTTAATTTTGACACAAAGACAGCTGACTCACTTCTACCCAGAATTTGATGGCGTCTTGATGTTGGGCTGGTGTCTGGTGTGGGGTAGCCAGGTAAAGAGCACTGTGCCCAAACACAACCATGTTTCACTCCTGTCTGGATGGAAAAGGCAGATGAAGCAACTTAACATTCAATTTCATCAAGGAGTGTCGACGTTGGTGCTGAGGCAATCTAAACATGCCTAGGATCTGTCACAGGGTTTCCTGCAGGTACTAGCAAAGTTTTTTTTTCCAAATAGGTGAATGAAGTGCAAAGGAACATGTTCTTTGGCTTGTCCTGCAATTGTCTGGCTACGAAAATCATATCAAAGGTGCTATTACCTCAGCGAAAACCATACTGCAACTCTGGTAGAATTTGTTTAGCATTGGGAAGACGTCGGTTGAGGAGGACTTAACCGAGGACTTTCCTAGTAGTGGACAGCAGGGAATGCCACAGTAGCTTCTCAATTTATCCGCTTTTTTGAAGATGGTCCGCAAAGTTCTTGAAGTCAGTCTTCTCCAAGATGTTCAGGAACATTTTGTCCACTGAATAAGAACAATTATTGCATGATTATGACTGAGCAAGTGTATACTTCACAGTGAATGTAATAATATTTTGAAGATATAAATAAAGGTATATAGTCAATATTTTTCAGAATTAGAGCTTCAAAACGATACTGATATAATTCATTGAGCACCTTATCTACAAGACATTAACCTTTAGTAATTCATGTTGATTTTAAGCACAGATCACAATCTAAAATCTTCAGACAGACAGTGTTTCACCAGTGACTGCACTGACTGTATCTTTCTATCTGAGTTATTTCTTTACATATAATTTAAATTTTTGTGTCTGCTTGAGGTAGTGATCAGATTAAAGGAAATGTCTGCAGTTTCCTAACTAATTCCAAATTCATAAGCAAAAAGGATAATACACCCATGTAATAAATGCTGCATATTTTCCTGTTCATAAGGGATTGATGTTATTTTTTTTTTTTATACATTCAAATGCTTGAGCATAAAAAGTTAGTGTTGAAGGAATAGGTTTAAACAGTTTGTGCAGATGTTGGATGTTGCAAGTGCAAAATTGAGAAAAAGACTTCACTAACATATAATCGTAACGCATTTACCAGCGTCATTTACCATTGCCTTCACCTGTGATAGCAAAGTGGTAACCGCATCGACTTAGTTACAATCATAAATCAACTCATCCTAACGGTAGCTAGTAGAGAGCTCTATTATAGCAATTCTACCATTCAGGGAGCGCATACATAATCTTTTCAATTCCTTCAGCAATCACCAAACATGTAAACAGAACTAGACACACTGAGATTTTAAAAAGCATTGTCACATCTAAAAACACCATTAACATCATATGGGATGTTAATAGTCTTCTCTGGCTATTTATCGCATACATAGGAACAATATAAATACTCTTGTATTAATATCATTATTAACAGCAAACCAAGAAACAGTCTAAAGAAACAGTCTAAACAGCTTTTATTTATTTATATATATCTCATCATTGTCAGACAAAGAACCGATCCAAACACAGTTTTTAATCATCACCATCTATTGTCAAATAAAGGACATATTTCAAGCTCATTCTTACCCATGTGCTTTGGAGTTTGTTGCCCTTTGCCAAAATGCTGACAGACACAGTTGCTATATTCATTGAACGTTGGCATTGCTTGTTTATATATCAGCAAGGCAATTTTTTCTATAGAATTTGCAATAATTCAGAGAACAATTCTTTAAGAATTCACTTAAATAACCAGTCCATGCACTCTGAAGTCTAATGTAGGCCTATGTCTACCTGTAATTTGACGAAAATTCGTGTGGATTTTATTCCTGCTTTTTAAATGTGAAATTTGCATTTCTTCACTATGTCCATATGTGAGTCCATATACCAATTATTATAGTATAAAACCAAACCAAAAACTTTGCTTAAATATTGATTTTGGATGAGATTGCACGTGATGGCATCATCTTCCCAGAAGTTGCCAGTACTCTGACCATTGGTAAATTTTATCTGGGTAACTCTGATGACAAGTTGTTAGTGAATACCACCACTATCTGTTTATCATAGTAACTATAGATACCAGTGATTTTCCCATCGCAAGAGCATTAGGGAATCCAGCTCCAGATGTCTATATATGCCTTCTTTGGAGCATTATTCATTTTTACAATTTGAAGTAAACTCTGCATCAACTGCTACATAAAATAAGCACGTTTTCTATCCATAAATTCATTCCCTTAATGTTTACTTGTTTCTCCCAAACAGTTGATTAGTTTATCAACATTTAGATAATGAGCAATCATGTGCTACACAGTTTATCTCACTTAGTCACATACACAAAAAAATATACTATTCTCAGTTTTTCTGAACCCCTTTTCTAACATCTCTTGAAAGTCTGAATAAAAAGTTTAAAACTTGTGGGATTCGATTGGAAGAAAGCTTAAAAAGAGGTATTTCACTTTCTAAATTCCCCTTTTACACCAAGCAGCTACTGATTCAATGAAATGGCACCTGAACCTCACTGAAGTTTTATAGTAAATATATTTTATGGTCACACAGCATTAGCTGACTAAAAAAACCTACGGAAATGAGGCAAAGCAAATACCAGACTGGCAACACCACTTTTTGTATGATTTATCAGATTTCAAGACCACTTTCTCTGATATCAAAGCACTGTATATACAAGTATCCATCTTTTGGTCAATATATCTCTATCATATGTGTATTATAAAATTATTATAAAATTATCACTCATTCATGAATACAAGTTTTCATTCCTCTCAACAAATAATGACTATGCAATCATTATAAGCACCAGTTCTTGATAAATGTTATAGTTATAACCAACAATAAATGGACCTCCCTTACCTAATGTTAAGGTTTCTCAATTTTTTGAATAAAGAAAGTATAATTACAATCCATTCAGTTTAACATTCAAGTCTTATTTAATTAGCCATCTCTGTGACATTTCATGAACCTTGAGTTGGATAATCTACCTACCTGAAAACTAATTGCAGTTTTAACCGAGGTTCATGCTAAATAACACTATAATTTTGTCACAGGCGATAATATAAAAAAATCCTCTCAGAATAGCAATATTAATCTTTAGGATCTTTGGTGGATGAGCAGGAATCTGCACAATTGTTTAGGAATACTTGATGACTTATCAGTCTATTAAGACAGCTGGTGTACAGTGCTTTTAAGTATGAACATCCAAAGACTATGTTTGCAAGAGGGACAATGAAGGGAAGAACATAGAAAACACATGAATATGCTGAAGGTCTTTTCACTTTATTGCCCTGAAGAAGCAATAACGCAAAAAGGCCTTTGGCATATTCATGCTTTCTTGTTCTTCCCTTCGTTGTTCCTTTTGCATTTGTTTGACATGAATCCCACACATCCCAAGACCATCTGCTACCACAGTGAAATTCTTCTTAGCTTCCCAAAACAAATTCATACATTTTTTGTGTTTTCTCATCTCTTTCATTAATCATTGTTGTTATTTTATAGAAGGGACACAATGGCCTTTTAATTTCTCTAATTGGAGAAAACAAAAGTAATATCATATCTAAGAAGCATCTAACAGGACTGGCACTTTCAAAGGTCTACTTTCTTGACAAAAACTAGTTTCACAAAAATTTAACTGGTTTTTAATCTAAACAGTTTAAAAAGATATTTGGGGTATTTCTTAAAAATGTGTGTAGAAGATCACATTAAACCATCTAACTGAATGATGAACCTTCTAGTAAAACTAGATTACCATCTGTACAACTTAATTGACAATTTATTTTTAAACCTGTTTTATTTTGTACCAATATCATCAGTGGAAGTTTTATATAAGTGATGATAAAAAGATATATTAAACATTGGTCATTAACCCTATCACTGAAGGGGCTAGAATTTTCTGTGATGTAAACATTACACGACAGATAAAACCTTCTGGCTGGGTTTGTGCTGATAACAGTTGGCCTGCCCACTTGCTCAGTAGAGCAAAGCATGATGCCATATGACATAATACCCAAATACATCCTGACGGCTATTCCCATACCCGTCACTGAAGGGGTAAAGACAAATACTCTAGACAGTATGTCCTTTACAAAAGGCAGCTTTTATTGTCCATATGATTGAAGTGTTACTATTCAGCTAATAGTTCTGCTCAACAAGGAAGAACAATGAAACACTTTCATAGTTAGCTGTACCCATTTATTTGAGCACACCAGGACATATTTGACTACAAATCGTATATAGTAACAATGACTATTGATAATAATGGTAATCAAGAGGGAATAGTTATAAAGCAAAGAAACAAACTCCTCACAAACAAGATGCCATTGGACTGGCATAAAACTAAACACTAAAATGGAAGGAGCAAACATGGCGTGGCTTTCAAAGGGCATCACAACAACATTTGTAAGGAGCTTGCCAGTTACCTTTATTTTCATTAAAAACTGTGATGTTCAATACGTCTGCTACTCTGTATAAGCACCAACTACGGCAATAAAAACACAAACAAGAGAAACGCTTCTTACAAAAAAAATCAAATAATTTTACTCCATCAGTTTGAGGTGCATATCAAGTGTAAGATAATAATGCACAGAGCTTGTATTGAGGATCATAAACAAAGGAAACCCCCATAGCTCAATCAATATAAAGACACTGATGTAAGGACAGACAAGTTCCTACAAGAGGCATTTTCCCCATAAGAATCCCAAGTGGTAAGTGAGCTGTTTTTACATTTGAAGTTATGATAATAAGAGTAATAGCACACATGCTAACACAATTGCCCTAGAGGTAAGTATCATTCATACACACACATACAAACAAGGCTACCTCATTTTTTGTCCATTTCTCATAGCCACTACAAATGTTGCAGTAATTATTAATTTAATACGCTTGGTACAAAAGGCTTGAAAGCCCATCTATATGTTAAGTCCAAGTGCATAATAACATGGGATCAAAGAATCCTTGGCTCACATGTCACTTGCAGTAAGGCATCACTTCGACTGGGCCAACAGACCTTGAGGAGGCTGCGCCAGTTAACACACAATCCCACAAACCATTCCGAGCAAAAGTTTTTGTTTCAGTGGCCTGCCCAGGTGGTACTTGGAGAAGTGGCGTGGCATGGAGAGTTAAGGCCATTTGTTGACCCAGGAGGGCGATGTCCGGATCTGAAGATACGCACAGCAAGTGGCTGCGAGGGTCAGAAGTGGGCATCATATATTTGTTACACAGGTTAAACTTATTCTTCTTTACCCTTCAGTTAACTAGAGCAAGTACACTTCATGTAGTGGATCTGCCCTTTAAGGAACACCACAATTTTTTTTCTTATTTTTTTCAAGGACGCAGTATATGAGTTCTGCCCAACAAGACCTTGTGCCAAGGCATCCGTCAGGTAAGTTTTCCCTACATACTAGACGACATATGATGAGACAGTGAAGTGATGGATGAGGATGCCAAGTTGATGGGGTGATGGTGACACATGAGATATGACTATGAAAGTAATGATTATGACGTGATGACAGTAGTGAAATGATGAGGTAATGCTAGACACAAGTGGCGGGACCTCCAGCAACAACAGTTTCTACAGCCCCCCACGCAGACACAAACACACAACACAGCAGAGCCAACCAACACAACTCAAAAATTCCAGCATGATCACTGCAGACAGATCCCCTGTCAAAAATATTACAGTAACCCTAGTATACAAATGTGCCTATTTCCAAATATATTCATAGAAGAAAAAGGAAAAATCAAAACTTGTTAACTCCTGACATGACCATAACACCCTATGATCCAAGTCATCTAACGACTCTTTTCACTTCCTTTCTTCCTTCATTGTTAGCGACCTAAGCTGGGGTGAGGTGGGGCTCGACTGTTGGCCGTCTAGTGGTGTCTTCATATCTTCTGGATTTTTTCACCCTTAATGACGGGGTTGTTCCGCCTGATCTCTTCCGCTCCATGTTCACGGTAGTCAAACGTGCAGTGGTGTTCATTACTGTAGCGATGCACTGAGCAGAAAAGGCCTCCACACCTGCATGTAAAACCTGTCAGAAAGAAATTCACAATCAATATTATGATCTCCAAGCTTAAACTATATTATTACCTTCACTTCCATTATGATCCCCATAATTTTCACTTCGAACATTATGCTATCAATACTTGCAATTGGGTCCTTGGATGAAGCATGACATGAAAGAGTAAAGTATAATGGCAAAAACTTTTCTCCGTTGTTTGAAGTCACTTTTAATTTACTAATTAAAATAGTGTATTGTTAAATTAATGATTCAAACTTGAGCTGACCAAATACATGATGAAATGAATGAAATGAAATTTCAATGAATCATTTAAATGGTCTTCAGTTTTTTTCTGAACAAAGAGTACACCGAGGAAACCTTGTGGTATACTCATAAAAACCTTGTCATGAGAATATAGGATATCTCATTTCAAAGCTTTATACTAAACTACATATACACATGCATTTTTACTATCCTACACACACACACACACTAATCTGAAGTATTTTCTTCCCTCCCAGATGATACAGCACCCCTGAAACCATCACTATTTCTCCCATATTTCTATTTCCCCAGAGAATTCAAAAGCACTCCCTTATCAAATGGAAATCTTAACAGTGCTTGTTTTTCTTTCCTTTTATTGACTTTGCATACAGGCAAAAATGATGTGTTTACTACTAGAAGGTCTTACATTCAGTGATTCAGGTCAGAAGTGGAAAAGCCCATCTTGACATAATGACCATGACACTGTTAAAAATAACCCAATCAATTTACTACTAACATTGTATGGCAGTTAATATTTCCATTTCCTACCAGAACATTAGAACTCTCATTCAGATACAACCCTACACCCACTGTATAATGAAGTTTCAAATGAAGAAATCTACACAAGTCTCCCCGTAAACTAATGCTCAGACATTCCAAGTATTTATTTTTGGAACAGGCAATATTTGTCAAGTCACATCCTTGTTTCTAATATTACACTGTCTGTGCATTTAGTTGTTTGGTTCTACACCAGATCTATTTACTTACATCTACTCACATTACCAAAGTCCATCCGGTCACCAACAAAATGATCAATTTAAAGGCTATTACCGTCAACTTAGTAACACTTTAAAAGATGCTGACAAATGCCCAAACCTTTAATGGACGTCTTCTTCTTTAAATCATTCCATACATTTTCCATTCTTCTTTCCTTTTCAAGTCTTCCTTGTTTAAATTTTTGTTTATTATAATCAGTGCACTGACAAGCACGTGCTTTTTAAGGTCATAATGTATTTGACATCAAAGGTTTGTTTCTGAAGTTGGGAGGGATGCAATATTCTTGACAAGAATTTTGAAAGATAATATTTCATTATCTTTTTTTTTTTAATAAAGACTACCTTTATGTTCTACTAGCTTACATGGTACACAAAGCTAATTTGAAGTAAATTATAACTACATTTTCCTATTACTTCTGGTATTTTCAATAAACAATTTATGTATTCCCAAATCTACTTCAATTGACTGACTGCAGTACCCCACTTGCCAAACAGAAAGATAGGTAGGATCTCTTCAATGTGACCAGTATATGGTAAGTCTTTTTGCAATTTGCAAGTGTCCTTAAAAAGTAATAGCATCCCTGGTTGTCCAATCACCAGGATACCTGTTCTCTTTTGAAGAATTTCCTTCACTCTGAGCAAAATCTTCAATACCCACCCACTGGTATGCATCTCTGAACAGAGTTCATTGTGACAAAAGGACAAAAGTTATAAATGAGAATGTGTAATTTTCCAATGCAAGAGATGTTACAAATTAGTTTTCATTAAATCTTCATCAGAATTCTAATTAATCTAAAGAAGATTCAATAAAAAAAATGCCAAAAATACATCTCCAGCATTATGTAGTTGCCCGATTCTCTTTTATATCTTTTACTTGTATGCATCCATTCTCAACTCCACTGCATGTGTCTTCTAACTATTCTACTACACTACTGTCTAATCTACCATTCTTATTTCTCCTCAGGATGATCTTACCTGTGAGGCCAACCTTCTTCTTGCACATCTGACACTTGTTCTTCTTCTTCTTGGCTCCATCCTTGTCCGGACTGTTGGCATCAATGTCTGCTTCTGCACCATCCGCAGCCGATGCTCCTGCATCCTCTGTGGTTTCACACTTTTCTGGGGTTCCTGGTACACCTGCCACCTGGAAAGGAACCTGTGATTTAGTTGAATGTTGCAAAAAAGTGTGATGCACATCAAGACAAACATTTAACTCCTTTAATTCCCAACCTTAAAATATACCTTTATCTACATACATACAAATAGCCAGAAACATGTGGATCTAAGCAACAAAGCAAATATCATACTAAGCAATCTTTTATAGTGAAAAAACAATGTTTACATGTATTCAGTAAGAGGAAAAAAAAGTAAAAATCTATATTTCTGCACCCAATGCAAAAGAACAAAAGATTTTAAATTTTAAATCCTTCCAAAAGAATCTTACTAAGTATTAAGTACATGTGCATAACTTTAATAATCTTATAAAGATTCTAACATAGTAAGTCTGAGAAAATTCAGATGGCATTTTAGCATCATATCTATAATCTTACTTTTAAAATAATTCTTTAGTTTGAATTTGCCCATTTGAGCGGTAAGTGCTTATATCAGAAAAAGTAGTATATGGCATTTGCTATTCCTCCTTTTTCTATTATTTTTAACATTAAAAACACCATTTCCAGTACCAATTCTGTCATTTTATAAGCTGTTTCTCTTTAGCACATCAGCAGAAATATGCCCTTTGAATTTTATTTCTTGATTTTTAGTGTTCTCCTTCAGGAAAAATTTCCCTACAAATAATATTCTATAGATCCTGCCTGCCATGTACTATACAACCAATTAATTTATTTAATTTGAAGAGAATCTTAAAAACTGTGGCTGAAAGTGTCTATTAAATGTAAATATTCTTTGTTTCTCTTTTTCATTACACAAGGTAGCATAATACAAAGTGAAATCAAACCACAATCAAACTAAATAAAGACACTGACTCTTTCCTGAAGCCAAACTCTGAAAAACTGTCATCCACAAACCTGTGTTAGGGTGGGCACGGTCGGCTGGCCTGTGGTTGTGACGACAGTGGCAGCCTGATGGAGGGTAGAAGCTGGGGGTGCTGGAGATGCTGAGGTAGGGGCTACAGAGGCTGTGGGAGAAGTCACTGTAGAAGGTGGTTGCTGCTTCTTTTTGAGTGTGTCCTTATAACACTTAGAGCAGAGTCCATCTGTGTTTGGGGATCCAAAGAATCCACAACCCATGCGACAAAGGATAGGACCAGTCTCAAGCTGATTGCTCTCGCGCTCCATCCTCCGGTCAATCTGGAAAGGATGACAGGCGGTTAGTTGTGACTGGCGTAAGAAGTTACAATATAAATCAAACATTAGTATGCCAAACAACCTTTGACAGGATTAAGAAACAAACAAAAAACAATAATAAGAAACCATACTGAAGGTATAGCTATCCAACAGTCTAAATTTGCACACGACAAGTACAGGCAAACTCCATTACCAGTAGTGAAAGCTAATAGGAAAACTGCAGCGCAGAGCAGAGCAAGTACAATTCCGGTACACATCACCCAATACTAGCTCATCAAGTCACTGTATGCCCAATCAGTGCGTAACCAATTAGGACAGAAATGTTGCGTCATTTGATCCAACAAAAACATTCCCCTGGGTACATTATTAATTATTAGGTTGTGGATAAGATTTTGTATGACTAACATGTGTTTTGAAAGAAGACTTCCTGTGTGTTATGAAAATATGTATTAATAATCCAATTTCAATAATTTAAGGCCTTGCATAGTAGAAAGAACATTATAATGTTTTTAATCACACATTTCAAATAAAAGAATAAAGCAATCCACGTATGTGTAATGGTTATTTGTCTGAACTTGGGGCATTTCACAGCAAATAATATCAATATTTATTCTTTCATTATTCATATGATTTGAAACAAAAAGTGAATATCATAAATAAAAATAAACATACTACGTGGTGCTTAATTTAATAAGGTGGGAAAATTCTTGCATAATCAATATCTCCAAGTTTGAAAATTAAGATTTGCCATCGTTCATTAGTAACATTCATTTAGATAACTCGAATTCACTATGTCAAAGAGAGGACGTATTTTGTAATCTCACAAAATAAGCCTAATTATGAGACTGAATGCTAACATCTTTAGCAAACTGTTCTTGCTTATTTACATCTATACCTGGATATGCCAACCCCTCTTCTGAGCACTGTATAAGATACTTCTTCACTATTTCTGATACTTGTGTTGTTTTGACTATGTGAATCAAGGGCAAAACTTTGTCAATTAAATAACCCAAAAAATTAACTAGTTCTTCCTAGTAAACAAGCATCTTTCATATCAACAACAAACCAGGTGTTTGTGTTTTGGGATTAGGATCTGCAGTAAGCTATGGAGCCAGACACTGTGTCGCAAACATGGTCTCAACAAGCATGGTCTCGCTTTTGGTCATCCTGGGCCACTCCATAAGCACAACACAAGGAGTAACAGTGGCTCTCCTTGATGTAAATGTAAAACGTACCTGTTGCTCTCCTCCTGCCAGAGTTGTGGGTAGGGATGGGGTGGGCAGCCGACAGCAGCCGCCTCACTCCGCTGGATAAAAGACTGTGGGCTTAGATGCCTCCTCCTCCAACTTCACCTCTCACACAGCAAGCTCTGCTCACTGTTGCGACCACTCTGGTACAGATGATCTCTCTCACGTCTCTTGATAAGAGTTCTTCTGTCAGTTCCTGAGTAATGCTCTCCGTTTAGCCTTGTGTAACCTGGAAATGAGACAAGAAAGTTTGTCAATTGGCTCTGAGTGAAATTATAAAAAGTACAAAATTTTAAAAAATGTAAATTACCATCTCTTAAAAAGTAGAACAAGAGCACATACATGAAAACACACTCTCCTGAGCATTATCATATGATAAGCTATCTTTCATCATGGTTTATTTATATTCAAAGGCTATAAAAGGCAAAGTTACATGAATGAACACCTGCGCTTTCCAGAGATGTGTTAGCTGATTTCTTGCGTATCTTTATGTAATTTAATTTTTTTGTGTGTGTTCTTCAGCCTTGCAAGCCAATCTCTGTTTTAGAACACGTGGAGGAGTGTAAGAGTTAAGTTTTCTGAGCATTTTCCTTATCATTTTAGAACACAAATATGTAAAATGAAACTCTGTTTACTCATCATTAATTTACTGATCAAAAGGTTAGAAAATTATTTGACTGCTTGACAGGGATAGAAAACAATATCTCTGGCTAGAGGTTGGAGCTGCTCGTGTTCTACTTTTAGTTTTGTACGTTTTATTCCTTATTGCTAACTTACAAATACATTCCCGTGTATACTTTCATTTAAAATACTCGTTCTACTATACTACTTCCTTGAAGAAATAATCCTGAGAGTAAATGGTCAACCTATGTAAGAATATCCAATAATCCACATATGTAGTTGAAGTTCTTCAGTCAATGGAGGAAAAGGAAATAATTTTACCCCTAATAGACACAATGAGCTGAGCCTTTCAAACAGAATCTAGATGAATTATCATATTTAAGCTGCCAACAGACCTTGAAAGAGAAAGTGTTTGCGACAACCCCTTTCACTTTTTTTCTCGAAGTTTAGAACCTTTGACAACCGTGAAACTGTATCAAAGCATCTGTCTCGGATTTCTCGCCTACAGGTAGAGATATTATATATAAAAAAAAAAAAAAAAAGATGAAGGGAAAAGGAAGAAAAGTCCTTCGAAATGGAATAAATAGAATTCCAGCAACAATATGCATGGACTCGCTTTCTCAGTCTACGTGATTTAGGTCCGTTTTCTCTCCGTGTATTTTCTACTTTCATTCATACTCCTTAGCGGGGGGACTGCGCTATTTTTACAACTAGTTCTTCTATACCGATTCTCATCTAGTCATCGGTTTCCTATAAAAAAAAACGAAAGCTCGTAATATCCAGCCAAATAACGCCTCCGATAAGCGGGTAAAAGTGTCCAGCTATTGGCGCGTTTAACGGTACTGTGGAGGTGGGGGAGGAGAGGGTTGAGAAAGTAGGCGTTCTACTTTCCGAAGGCCCGAGGCTAATTGTAATGTCGGACTCTCATTTTAATTTCACGATGATCTGCTTGTGTTTCTGTGGTCTCCCACCCTAATTCATGGTCGGCTGGCTGAACGGCCACGGGAGAGAGGCCAGTCCGATTCACGTTCTCCGAGCGGATGGCGTGTAGGAGCTCCATGCGCTGGCCTTGGCGCCGATGCCGATGGTGAATGTGAAGACAAAAACGCGTCAACCGCAATCATCTCACGAATAATTCGGCGTCTACTCGTGTGTTTTCTTTTTTCTCTCTACGCGAGTAAAGGTCCGTCCTGAAAACGAATCCATTCTTCGCTCAATCGAATCGAAGATGACTTCCGGACGAACCACGCCGAGATCTCGTTCGCAGCGACGCATCTTCTCCATTATGGTTCGGAGCCTCTTCCGGTCCGCTCTCGGTACAGGATATTACGTATAAGGAAAGACAGACAGAAATATGCATTAGCAAGACAATCGTAATACCCCACGACTCCTACATGGCGATGCGGACCTGGCTCTCTGCGGATGCAAGTAGCACAGCTCGCGAGCCTCGACGCGCGTCAAAGCCGAGAAAAATAAGTCTCGTTCAAAACACAGAGGCTGCAAGGCTTTCATCGCCGCACATAAAGGTGGGGTGACGAAACGCAGGCCCATGTCCCGTCGCTGGTCGTGGCTCAGTGACCACGCCCTCTGTTACCAAGCTACATCACACAACTATCCCCTTTAAGGGCAGCCAACCTACCCCGCCCAACATTAAACACATCTCTACTCGCTACTACCACGACTCCCACAACCGTAGGTAAGCTCCACCTACACCCACGCCCATCAACGCTATGCAGCGCCTCCATTCATAAATCCCTCCTCTCTGGAAGCTGTTGCAATGCAGAACGCCGCCCACGCACACCAAGGAAACAAACGATGGCACAGGCGGCTTTAAACGTAGCGTGTGGATACGGCGCACACGCATGTACAACTGATGTAACACAAAAGCCAGATAGGGCGGAAGAGTAAAGGTGCTCGCGCTGCCGCCTCGAAATGTCTCCGGCGACTGACGGGCCTTGGCGCCGGGTCAAAGGTCAAGAACGTTCTAGGACGACTGGCAGGAAAGTGAGAAGCAGGAGACGAAGAACGGTGGGAGGAACGTAGGGTGTTTGTGTGTGTGTGTGTGTGTGTGTGTGTGTGTGTGTGTGGTGTGTGTGTGTGTGTGTGTGTGTGTGTGTGTGTGTGTGTGTGTGTGTGGTGTGTGTACTTGACAGCAAGTACGTATTGGATCATTCACGTATGAAAATGAAATGCCTAAGGTACTACCAAACAGACAGACAAAGAGCTTTATTTTTAAACAAATATAAGAAAGAGGCAAAGAGAAACAGGAAGAGGGAGGGAAGGAGGGAAAGGAAAGGAAGGAAGGAAGGAAGGAAGGAAGGAAGGAAGGAGGGAGGGAGGGAGAGAGATAGAGTAAGAGGGAGAGAGGAGAGAGTAAGAGAGAGAGAGAGAGTAAGAGAGAGAGAGAGAGAGAGAGAGAGAGAGAGAGAGAGAGAGAGAGAGAGAGAGAGAGAGAGAGAGAGAGGAGAGAGAGAGAGAGAGAGAGAGAGAGTAAGAGAGTAAGAGAGTAAGAGAGTAAGAGAGTAAGAGAGTAAGAGAGTAAGAGGAAGAGAGAGTAAGAGAGAGAGAGAGTAAGAGAGAAGAAGGAGGTAAGAGAGAGAGAGAGAGTAAGAGAGAGAGAGAGTAAGAGAGAGAGAGAGAGTAAGAGAGAGAGAGAGAGTAAGAGAGAGAGAGAGAGTAAGAGAGAGAGATAGAGAAGAGAGAGAGAGAGAGTAAGAGAGGGGAAGAACAGAGAGAAAGAGAAAGTGAAAGAGAAAGAGAGAAGAGAGAGAGAGAGAGAGAGAGAAAGAGAATGACAGCCTGACAGACGAGGGTAGGAGGTAGTTGTTTGTATGTCGTGTGTGTCGCAAGATCACAAGATAACCAACCATGTTATCAAAGGAAAAAAAAAAAATCCAAACGAACTCGTCCTCTCCTAAGCATGAACCCAAAAAAAGCCCTAAATAATTCCAGCAAATGACGCCACGCACGCATAACCAAATCCGATCTGCACGTACCAATGCCACATGTAAAAAGCAAAACCTTAAAAATTGAATAAATACATAACATTATCGCTTATTAATGATAACGTGCGACCGAACCCCGGTGCCAGCTGATTAGTTCACCCACCATAACACTGATAAAAAGACCCGAGTTTGATAGCCACCAGTCTCGGTAATCGATCGAATGTCAACGCTGATTAGTTATATACATTGTGTATAAACAATTACACAATTCACCTGAAAAAAAAACCGGGCCGCCGTTACTCAAACCACCCTAATCAAACAATACAAACAGACAACACGAACGCACACATATCCACTTACTAACCCACACGAGAAAGCGACACCGCGAACGCCCAAAACACGGCGGCGTACAAGTGACACCGGCCAACATCATCATCTACATTACTACTCGACGATATTCCGAAGAGGAGGAGGCTGCAGGCTGCCTCTACGACGGGTCCGTTCCTCAGTCCCACCTCGTCAGCTTAATATCAATCCCGGGAAGATACTCGGCAACACGGGCT
>NW_020869101.1:45632-63132 GCF_003789085.1 Penaeus vannamei | reverse complement strand
TCGTGTTGCAACCCAAACAACCACCGAACTTGTCCGGTGATAATGAAAGGTTCCCCTCCGGCGGGCGCGGGGAAAGGCCAAGGGGCGGCCCTGTGCACCGCGAGGGCTGCGGGGCTTGCGGGCCAGGCTGCAGGAGGGCGCCGTCAGATCAAGGGTCGAGAGTCAAGGCAAATGAAGAAGGCTTGCTCGAGGTCTCGCCTGACAAGAGCGTTGCCTCACTCGCCTCGCCTCGCTACTTGGCCCTCTGCTCTCAGGGGCTCCTCGCGAGGGAGGGAGGGAGGGAGAGAGGGGGAGAGGGAGAGGGAGAGAGGAGAGAGAGAGAGGAAGGAAGGAGACAAGAGAGAGGGAAGGGAGGGAGACAGAGAGAGGAAGGAAGGAGAGAGGGAGAGAAGAGAGAGGAAGAGAGGAGACAGAGAGAGGGAAGGAGGAGGACAGAGAGAGGAAGGAGGGAGAGAGGGAGAGGAAGATGGAGGAAGAAAGGGGGAGGGAAGAGAGAGAAAGGGAGGAACTCACGTCGTGGAAACCTCAGGTTCAGCAATCACTGTTCTGGAATGTTGAATTAAATGGGTGTGTGCCGTATGGGCGCCTGTGAGGGGGGGGAGGGGGGGGAGAGAGAGAGAGAGAGAGAGAGAGAGGGGAGGAGAGAAGAGAGAGAGAGAGAGAAGAGAGAGAGAGAGAGAGAGAGAGAGAGGAGAGAGAGAGAGAGAGGAGAGAGAGAGAGAGGAAAGGGGGGGGGGGGGGAGAAGGGGGAGAGGGGGAGAGGGGAGAGGGAGGAGAGGGAGGAGAGGGAGGGGGAGGAGAGGAGGAGGGAGGAGGAGAGAGAGAGAGAGAGGAGAGGAGAGAGAGAGAGAGAGAGAGAGAGAGAGACGGAGAGAGAGAGAGAGAGAGAGAGAGAGAGAGAGAGAGAGAGAGGAGAGAGAGGGGGAAGGGAGAGGGGGGAAGAGAGAAAGAGAAAAGGAGGGAAAGGGGAAGATCGAGAGAGAGATCGAAAGAGTGAAAAGAGATCGGAGAGAGAGAGAGAGAGAAGAGAGAGAGAGAGAGAGAGAGAGAGAGAGAGAGAGAGAGAGAGAGAGAGAGAGAGAAGAGAGAGAGAGAGAGAGAGAGAGAGAGAGGGAAAGAGAGAGAGAGAGAGAGAGAGAGAGAGAGAGAGAGAGAGAGAGAGAGAGAGGAGAGAGAGAGAGAGAGAGAGAGAGAGAGAGAGAGAGAGAGAGAAAGAGAAGAGAGAGAAGAAAGAGAGAGAAAAGAGAGGAGAGAGAGAAGAGAGAGAGAAAAGAGAGAGAGAGGTGGGAAAGGGAGATCGAGAGAGAGAGAGAGAGAGACTTTAGAATCTTACAAGGCATATGCATGACTAAGAGAATCGTCCACAACACAAAGCCAGACCAAAACTCCATGGCGGGAGGGTGGCGAGTGAGCCAGCGTGTTCGGGCCATGCAGGTCTCCGAGTGAAAAGAGAAGCAGCTACATAAACATTCCATATCAACGATGTTCTCGCTTTATCAATGAGGTAGAAACAAGAGCACAAGTAAAATCAACTTTTTAAACACACATTAGCGCTGTCCCTCTCCCATCCCTCTCTCTCAAACCTAGCCGTGTGTGTGTGTCTACCACTCGTCTGCCTGACAACACACATGTACGCAACATGGGGCCAGCTGGGCAAGCGTCGGACACAACCCATTCACTCACCAGCGCAGGCCCCGATACCCGACCGGCGCGACAAGCAACGCGAATAGCAGGACCTGACACCCTCTCGCCGTCCCTCACCGCCGCCAGCCGAGACCGTCTCCGCCGACCAGCAAAACCTCCCGAAGGTGTTTACAATCCCCGTCGAGATATCCCGCCCCTTTCTCGACCCATCGCGCCCCCCCCTCATCCCCTCCCCCCCACGCCTCCCCCACAGCGATATCAACCACTTGACCCTCCCTCCCCCCTCCCTCCCTCTCGAACCCCGCCCGGCCTCCCCAGGGCGTCCCTCCGCCCAAGGTGCCTTCGGGGCAGCCTCGGCGACTCATTTCACCCATACAAACAGCGCGCCCGACATACCACGCCACGACTGACTCATCCTCACCACCTTGGCTCTCCGTCCCTGAGGCGATGCCAGTTTGGGGCGGGCATTTCTCTCGGGCCGAACGCGGGCAGCAAACAGAATATCAAGCAGTCCGAGGCGCGTTCCCCCTCGCGACTTCGAGCGACTTCCCTTCACTGCAAAAGCGAGACGATTCTCGACCCGACCCGCTAAGGCGTCCAGCGACTCCGTGTAGGCCGGGCGACGGCTTCACTGCCCGGGTCCCCGAAGCGTGACCAATGTGACGGGAATTCGAAGGCTTTTCGGATCTTATACCACAGGCTGCGCGTTCCGATGCGAATACAAATTAAGACCTGCATTTCACGTGGTTTCCCTCCCGAGAGGACGTACATGGCATCCCGGAGGCCCCGTGTTCGCAGGCACTGGCTCGACCCGCTGCAGCCTTCACGCCCCAGAAGGCATAATGGCATGCCCATACAGTAACGAGGCGGACCAATAATACCCGAGCCCACACCCTCCTAGACAAAAATAAGATTCGTAATCTCTTTGTCAAACGTCACCCACGGGGGCGTGCGCACTGTTGCCCTCGCTGGCTCCTTGTTTTTAACAGCGACCGTGGCGGGGTTGGCAGAAAGTCCTGTTTCTCGCTGCCTCTTTCGCGCACACACTTACACGCGTCTATTTGTACCGTGTCATGGTCAGCATTTAACAGCCTTCCCACACCTGCGCATTTCACTTCCTAGCATAAACCACCCACACGATACACGTTTCACGGTACTGTTACGTGCTTTAAAATACTTCTGGCAAGGCCTTCGAATGCCTGCTTTCTTCCAGGAGCGATAGAGAAAAAAAAACACGAAAGAGTAGACTTCATAAGGGAAAAAAAATATTGGAACGCGGCTTAAAGAGTCTGCAAACCTGGCATTACGTTCGAAAAATGGAGTAAAACACTAATTCGCTCGAGAACTGCGCTCCCCATCCCTGCTTCCCGTGTAAGCCGAGCCCCACAATCCACGGCGATGGCGGTCATATCAACAGACAGTAAAATAAACAAAATATAGAGTTACAACAGCCCAAACAAAACGGGGATTCCGCTCCTTGGACACAGCTCGCATACCCGCCGCCAGGTACTCGGCGCCGCAAACACAGCCCCGGGACCCGAAACGCGGACCGCTCACAGCCACTCATTCCAACATTCCAGCCCCCTCTCCTGGCGATGGCACGGGCGATAACGGGGGCTGAGGCCGTCGTCATCCCTCGCAGCCGCAGTCAGCCCCGGCCGGCGGCGCGCGCGGACACCAGCACCCGCGTCGACCCACGGACGAGGGCGGCGGCACCCTGCACGCCTGTTTTCGCCGCGGACCAAAAACCCGAATTCGTCCGGCGCGAAACCCGGCCGATCTGCAGGAGGACATCCCGCGACCGTGCCCTGCCGCCCCCCCCCCCCTCCCACCCCCGGCCGAGGTCGTATAATCATTCATTTAAAAGCCCTCAGTCCTTGAGAGGCGGCTAACCGGCACGTACCTCCTCTTGAGCCCAGCTGGGGCAATATAGAGAGGACCGGGGAGGGGAGCCCCGGGGGAGGGGAGAGAGAGGTGTAGGGGCGGGGAGCAGCACCCGAGGAGAGGGGGACGGCTGGCTTCTCTCCAAGCCGTGACCTTACGAATCGATACAGTTTGCAGGTCATCAATTGGTCGTTACTGTCGATCGTCAGGGCGAGCGTTTCCTCAATCCTACCCGAGAAAAGATCATTACACCGCCACGCTGAAACACGAGGCCGCGGTGGCCGGCCTGCAGCTGCCTCTTCCCCCGGACTACCTCTTGGTGAGGCCGCTTCCTACAGGCCCCGCCGGGCTCCGACTCCCTCCGCCAGGTCGACTCTTCTCGGTACCAGGGCGAATTCCTGAAATAAGCTCCCAATATCTGTATTTGCTCCGCCGCCGCAATCATCGCAGATTAAAACTTTCCCACAAGTGTTAGCCGGTGGCGCAAGAGGGAGGGAGGGGGAGGGGGAGGGGGGGGGGACAGGACTGGTGCTGCTGACTATCAAGACTACCATGGCTATGCAAAAAAAAGACGCTTCGCCTGATATCCCGGGTGGTATCGAGGGAGGAAGGGAGGGAGGGAGGAGGAGGGAGAGAGAGGATAGCGAAGGTAGGCTGGACAAGTCGAGAACAGCGAGCATTTGCACGCACGACCGTCCCTGTCAGCGCTCTCGCCAGCGTCGCCCTGAGGAGAGGCGGGCTGCTTGGCGCGACCTTCGTGCCGCTCGAGGAGGCGACGCGACCGGCGGCGAGGGGCGCGAAGCCATACATTTCCGGGAGTGCAGGACATGCGTCACGCCGGGTCGACCTCCCCGCGCCTAGGCAGGCAGGTACCTCGTCCGCCGAGCAGCTTGGGCCCGGCGCTCGTCCTCCGGCGAGGGGGGCCTGGCTCGAAGCCCCTGAAGCCTCCTGCCGCTGCCGGGCACTCGCAGCCGGCCGGAGCAGAGCCTCGGAAATGCTTTGCGCTGCCCATACGACCTCCGAGCGAGCGCCAGGCGAGAGCCGTGCCGCGAACTCCAGACATCTTGTTATAGATCTGCGACCTCTGGCGCCTGCACGGGCGTGGGAAGGAGTCAAGTTATCCTGCGCTTCCATGCTATCAGCGAGCGCAGCCCAGACCCGACAGGAAGAACCAGAGGAGTGATATGATCTTCCATCAATCAGGAGTTCATAAGCATTGGCTTTCACGGGGTTGGGGATATCGCCCCCCCCCCGCCCCCGTCCAATCATTTGCTGTCCACGCTCCCTCGCGGCCACGGGGGGCACGTCGGAATCTGCGACTCCAAACATTACCAGAACCGCGGGCGTTCGAACCTCGAAAGGTGAACGCAAGTGATGGTCAAGAAGTATGAAGTAGGTTGGTAACAGTGGTGCCTGGGGTCACGGCCGAGCCACTGCACGTGGACGGGGGAGGGGGAGGAGGGGGGGAGGGGGGCTCGGCGCCTTCCTTACTTCCCCTCGCTGCTCCGCTCGCCTCCGCTTCAAGCGCAAGCGGGGGCGTTATTCAGAAACATAAAGGGCAAAAAGACAAGAATATGGCAAAGGCGCTTTCACAAAAATGCTGGAAGGGAGGGAGGGGAGAGGGGAGAAGAGAGGAAGAGAGGAGGGAGGGAGGAGAGAGAGAGAGAGAGAGAGAGAGAGAGAGAGAGAGAGAGAGAGAGAGAGAGAGAGAGAGAGAGAGAGAGAGAGAGAGAGAGAGAGAGAGAGAGAGAGAGAAGAGAGAGAGAAGAGAGAGAGGAGAGAGAGAGAGAGAAGAGAGAGGAGAGAGGAGAGAGAGAGAGGAGAGAGAGAGAGAGAGAGAGAGAAGAGAGAGAGAGAGAAGAGAGAAGAGAGAAAGAGAAAGAGAGAAAGAGAGAGAAAGAGAGAAAAGAGAAGAGAGAAGGTATAGGGAACAGGGGACGATCCTCTTCTCCCCCCCCCCCCCCCCCGAGTCCTCCCAGTCCCAGTCCCTCGCCTGAGTCCTCTCCACGTCACGAAAATGATCGTCGCCGAGAGCGTATGGGACCGATCAGCTGAGGCTCACATGACCAGACAATGATGAAATTACACGGCAGGAAGGACGTGGCAGGTGCATGGCGCTGCGACCGTGTTATGGAGAGAGGCCGGGGAGGGAGGGGGAGGGATGGCCGAGGGAGGCCGGGGAGGAGGGAGGGAGGGAGGGAGCATCCGCCACCACCAACACGATCGTAACTTAAAGGTGCCTCTTACAGGAGGGTAACAGCTGAGAGCATCGCCCCTTGTTGCCCACTCGGGGCGACGAGGCGACGAAGGCAAGGGGCGGGGGCACGAGGAGGCGAGACGTGTTCGACACTCGCCCATTTCATTAGCCATCAAACCCAACCCTATGAGGTTTGAACTCAAGCTTAAATTAACAAATACCAGCATTGCCAAAATTCCTGCGCCCCACGAGAGGGCACCGGTCCCGTCAGCGTCACGGAGCGAGGCAGATCTCCCGAGCCAAGGTTGCCGGCGAATGGCAGCCCGAAGACCACTCTCCCCCCCCCCCCCCTGCACGATCGTTTCTTCATGCACATGCGGCCGAGCCTGTCTGTTCGTGCGGAAGCGCCATCGTTTCCTTCCTTCCCTCGCCCCTGCGTCGCCGAGTCTCGCCCAACAGATCACTAAACCGTTAAACTAGATATCGCGAACCGTTAAAGCTAGGAAAACCTGCTCCACTTCCCCCACCCACGACCGCACTCGACGCACAGCCGCCCCTCCCCTACGCCGACTTTTCCGGCCTGTCCTCCCTCGCCCCCAAGGACAGCGCCTCCGCTCGTCCTTTAACATTCCCCTGAAACGGCGCGCGCCCCCCTCCCTCCGCCAGCCCGGGAGCGAGGGCGCCCCTCCGGCCGGGCGGGGAGGGCGTCGGGCAGGACCACCGCCCAGGGACCCCTGAAAATGCGCCAACTAACGCTGACACTCAACCCTCATTCCGAAGGAGAACGACTTATTGTGTACGAATGTGCAAAATCTTTATCGGTGATTCACGGCCCGAAAATGACAGCATGTACACTGCGCTGCTTTTATATAACCCGGAGAACATTTTTTGAGGATCGGATGAATATAATGAGAGTTCGCATGCGACTCCACGACGCCGGCTGCCCCCGCGTTGCCGCTGACCATCGGGCTGCAGGGCGTGGCGCTGTGACGTTGACTGTGCCGGAGTTAAACGACCTTAGGACAAAGAAATTATTCGTCCACGACGTCTACGAACATGACATTTCAATGTGCACTAAATACACAACTGTGCAAAAATGACTCGACAAAAAGCGGCAACGTCTACCTGCAACGTGCTACAATCTATCTGATCCCTGATCTTTGCCCGGGCGAAGCGTAACAGCACTTGATATTTTTAATGCAATAAGCAAAGAGTGGCTCGGCAGCACCTCAAGGCCACAAAACCAGCTCAAGGCCAGCACGTCATGGCAGCTCTGACATCCTCGGTTCCCACACAGCACATCAAGAGCGTCACATCCCAGTCACACCCGAAGGCCCAGGAGTCTGCTCGCTGGCTGCCCGGGCGCCTCCCTGCGTCAGGGTGAACTGGCTGCAACAAGCTGTTCGCCAGATCCTTCTCCACAATATATCTGCTTCCTTGGCAAGACCTTTCTTCCTCCTGGCATCTGAACGACACCGGATAATGTCAGACCGCCCGCAACGCACGAAGAATGGAAATATGCTATAAGCCACATGGTCGCCTGCAAGGTAAGGAAAACAAGAGAAACAACTCTCTTCTCCCAAGTTCTCGGAAGTTCGACCGGCGCCGCGTCTGCTTCGGCAAGGCTCCGCGTCGGTATGAGGCAGCAAAGGGCGAAGGCCTCACGAAGGGCGGCGTGCGAGGAGACGCATTCGTGGCGACCTTCACGCCAAGGCTTCGCTGTTTACACTGTCACCCAGGGAAGCTGGGCGCAACCGGACCAGCCAATGAAAGTCCTGCCGTATTAATATGAGCCATTCATCACGCCCTGCAATGAGACCCGCTGCCGCTACTAATACGCATCCTCGCAATCATTCATGATTTTTTCCTTCAACTTTTTACGTTTCCGCAAATGTAAACAATGACCTTGAGGGAGTGCATGTGCGAATAAGCGCCCTGCCCCTTTACACCCCGGCCTCCAAACGCAAGGACAGGTTTAGCATGACCGAACACTTTTCGTTTTGGTAGGAACGGCCTTTCCGTCTCTATGCCACGATACCGGAATTGTCAGCTATTATTTCAACCACTGTGGTGGCTCTGACATAAGGGTGATTATGGTGCAACTAACCTTTTAGTCTCCTAATCCCAACAAAATTAGTCTTTCCAGTTACGGCACGTTGATTCATCGCACGTCCATCAGTACTTATCTATCTACCCATCTATCCTTTGTTTACGAGCAAGTATGCATCCACGCACACGATCCCACTCGGACCCACACCTATCGCAATCCTGCTGTTCTCCCCTTCGCCATGTGCGTCATAAACCGCCAAAGGTAAAGAAACCCAACCCTTTGAACACATTCCTTTAACAGGTATAGAAGCAGCGGCATTGCAACCAGACAGTCAACAAGTAATTCTCTCTCTTTAATACAACAGCATTCTCTTCATCTCACACACACACACACACACACTTCTGTCCCAAAAACCGAAGCGAATAAAACAAAGTGTATTCACACCCACCCATCCCTCCCTCCCCCCCCCCCCCCCCTTTCAAGGACGCGTTCCTACACACACACACCAGCGAGATACAACAAACGGGAACGCACATCTCCACAGCCTCACTGCAAATATCCAATTTACACCTTTTGGTAAACAAGAGAGGAACTAAAGTTAATCCGCTTTTCTTATTACATCCGCCGACGCCCACATCCGCCCATACACGCCACACCCACGCCCACGCTCCTCCTACTAGTTCCGAACAACGGTGTCCCTTTCGCCTCCCGACAAGTGTTTGTGTGCAGATGTGTTTGGCTTAAAACATAACCATACAAATATATAAAAATGCAAAACTACATACACATATGAGAAAGTGAGTGAGTGAGCGTGTTAATGAGTAACTGAAAATGAGTGAGTGAGTGAGCGTGTTAATGAGTAACTGAAAATGAGCGAGTGAGTCAGTGAGTGCGTGAGTGAGTGAGTGAGTGCGTGAGTGAGTGGGTGTGTGAGTGTGTGCTTATGTTATGTAGGAACGTAAATTACCACATACTTACATTTGGCATTTAATATAGCGTCACAAACAAACATTATCAGCCACATAGTTCTCCGTTCCCTTTCCTTGTGAAGTAAAGAGAAACGAGTCGAACACGCTGGCACCACCGCGGAAATTCCGAGGACGACCCATATCTTAAAATCACACGAGCCTTTTTTTTTACTTTTTTCAACGAGAAGACTTGCACGCCAGGGTCCCCCCCCCCTCCAGTCCCCCTCCCCCCTCCCCACTTCCCACAAGGTTTGATAAAAAATTTCAGCCATTAAACCTGAAGCGTCTCTCCCGTTCCCACAACCGACACAAAAACATCCGGGACACAACAGGCCTTCCCACAACTCCCGTAACAATAATAGTGGCGACGACTGAATACGAAAAGCGACCCTGGCCTAAGGTCTTCCCATTATGGAAACCGCAATCACTTATGCTGTGTTGTGCATTCATTTGTAAATATCAGATGACCTTTTCACCTCTGCATGAACAGCACACCAAAAAAAGGGACACTTTTAAAGCCATCACAAGTCCGTTTCATCCAATGACGCAAAACAAAAACACAAAAAAAGGGAAATAAAAATAAAACTACCATCTTCCATTCCATGTGATTTTTCCATAAAACTAAATGCATTCCATTTTACGTTTTCGATCTTCGTGTGAGGATATTTTCCGATTTAATAAAGAGGCCTTGCTCAGCACTGCCTCTTGTTTACCCGTTTTCTGCAAGACACTCGAGGTGACTTTGGGAGGTGCCCTACTTATCAGCTGATCGCCACCGTTTGGCAATCAAGCCAGTGTTAGTAAATCAATCAAACACCATCTAAACGTTCCACTACACTACCATCTAGCTTCCGAGATTCGCACTAAGCACCAGCTGACTTCGTGTGTATTCCCCCGCGCACCAGCTGGGGCTCCAATCTGTCTCTTAAACCCCATGAGGAGGCTCCATACAACCCCAACACGCATTGTCCCCGCGTGCCAGCTGGCCTCCCGACATTACGGGGCTGTGAGCGCGTTTTTAAAGCCCTCGCTGGCGACTGGTCCTGCCTGGCTCGCGTCCAGATGTGTTAATTGGACATGACAAACCAGTAAACAAGAGGAACCTCCATACGTTCGCCTCAGATCCTCGTCTGATCCACTTGCAACACATCTTGTCAATGGGTCACACCCGAAGGCATGTCACTTCAGTACACTCACACACTCAAAAGAAAGAAAGAAATCCAATTGCTCACTGTCCATCGCTCTCTTGACACTGCACTCGTCACTATAGGAACTAGCACTCGTCCATCTTTCCAGAAACTGAATCACAGAGCTGAATGGGGATGGACGACAGGTGACGCTGGCAACATGTGTTTTACTCACGGACGTTTTGGATAATCACACGCATCATGTGTCCGACGATCTTGCTTTTAAATATGATCCAGGCGCTATAATCCTACATTCGGTCTCGCTCACAAGCAGACACTGAAGCCACAAGAGGGCCTGTCCACACTTAGGGAAAGGCAGGTGCGGTTCGGCCGAGCGAGGGATGGATGGAAGGGCTATCAAGGAGGGGCGCTGGCATTCATGATCAGGGGGGGGCAGGCGAAAGCAGCTGGAGCACCCCGCTCCCCTCCACACCTGCCCAGTCAACACTCTAAGCGGATCAGCTGATTGTTTGTTCTCCGTCGGCGGTGGTTCGCAGGTTCCAACGCCTGATCGAAGAGTCGCCCAGCAGCAGTCTGGCTTCCTGTCCTGGCCTTCCCCTCCGATTGGGTCGATCTGGCTGCTGCTTTGGCGTGGAATTTCGTCTCTCTTCGCCCAAATTCATCACACCCACGAAGGTAGCACAGACGTGCGATCGTATGGGCGGGGCGTGGTGGCGTGGGCGCACAAAGGGCGTCCTTGAGTCGCCTCCCAAGCCAGCAGCAGCAGAGACGACGCTGTGGTGCTAACAAAGACCTCTTCACTGTGGTGGACTTCTGCAGCCAAAGTCCATCCCGAAAGGCTTCCTCGAGGCGACGCGTGGACTCACCGTGGACTCCCCCTCCACCATGAGCTCGAGCAGGAGCCTGTCAAGGCCTTGGGAAGCGCACTCGGCCTGGGCCTACTGGCCACATCGGGGGGCAGGCTGCTGGGTCCAACCAGCCAGCCATAGACCCTCCATCAAATTGCACCCACTTTCACTCGCTATAACATAGCTTTAAACATTACACGGTTCACGCGAACCATAACCCTGTTCTTATAAGGGGTTTAATACAACACCTAAAGCAACTACCTTTGTATAATTTCGGTGGTTGAGGCTAGAGAAAGAGTCGAGACGCGTAATCTCCAGGCAACGAGACCTTTACAGACACAGCGCTAGAGAGAGACTGGTGCTAGCTACACCTGCTATTTTCAGCGAAGCCCACATCACGCATGCGCACTCCGCTCGGGCTCGTTCTCCCAGCGACGTACCACACGCAGACCTGCGTTCTTTGCTCTTCATGAGTATCCGTACTCTACAAATTTCATGCGTCCACACAGCACAGTGCTGTAGGCGCCGCACATAGGGGGCATTGTAGGGAAGGCTGATCGGAGGAGGAGCAGCAGCAAGGGCGCCCGGTGCCCCCTCCCTCCACGAGAAGAGCCGCACGGGGGGACGCGTCGCGGGACGGGGGGGATATATCGATCACGGTTTAAAGCGGCACGGCTCCAGCTGCTCCTGCTTCTCCACCTCCTCCTCCTCCTTCTCCACCTCCTCCTCCTCCTACTAGCTGGCGCACTGCAAGACGCCTGCCTACCCCTTCGTAGACTTCTGCCTGCTTGCCTGCCTTCCTGCCAGGCTGCCTGCCCCGCCGCCTCTCCGCCGCTCCTCCTGCCGCCGCCGGTAGCAGGCCGCACGCCAGCCAGCCAGCCAAGGAGCACCCCGTCCCTCGCCGTCTCCGCCTCCTCCAGCCCACGACAGCACCTCTTTAATCGGTCTTCGTATTCACACATGCACAAGATTCCCACTTGCAACCAGCCAGCAAACGGTGCTAATTGCTAGGTCCGAGAGGGGGCCTGGCCAGCGCTTTATTACTATTTTGCTTTTCCATGCTGTTTGCTTTCTATTTCCCTTACGTCCTCCTCGGAACACCCCTTCCCCTCTTTCTTCTCCCCCTACTTCTTCCTTAACACGCCCCCCCCTCTCTGTCTCTCACTCACTCACACACTCACTCTCTCTCTCTCTCTCTCTCTCTCTCTCTCTCTCTCTCTCTCTCTCTCTCTCTCTCTCTCTCTCTCTCTCTCTCTCTCTCTCTGTGCGTGTATGGTTTGCCTTCAGATCGATATTCCTTTACGCAAGCCTGCCTGCTTCAATTGGTGGCGGTCGTGAATCAATATAGGAGCAGAGTAACTTTATCGCAGTGGTGGTTAGTGTCTGGCCTCGCCTCCACGGCCATCTGTCCCGCCTCTGCACGCACGTCGCACGCACAATGCACGCCCGGTGTCATCCCACTCTAGCCTTCCACCTCCCCCTCCCCCTCCCCCCTCTCCCCCTCTCCTCTCCCTCCGCCGCTCGACCCTCGCCCTCGACCTCGCTCAACCTTTCGAACCGCACGCAACGCGCCCCCCCAAAAAAATACAAAAATAAATAAATAAATAAAAATAGTAAATTCGGTTAAAATCTCTCGTCTTTCCTCACACTCATGACCTCAACCCGCTATCCTGCATGACCCGTCACCTCTCGGGAGTGCATGACCCCCAAACCTATAACCCGCAACACAGCCATGCCCAACTCCATCCACTTTCCTTGACCTACTCATCCATCCATGCGGATTGGGTGAGGAAACAGATGGATAAACCAAGACATACATACACCTCTCTCTCTCTCTCTCTCTCTCTCTCTCTCTCTCTCTCTCTCTCTCTCTCTCTCTCTCTCTCTCTCTCTNAGTGAGGGGTCACAGTGCTGAGGGGAAAGTGGAACCGTGGAGGGAGGAAGGGATAAACGGAGAGGGAACGTATATCACGTGCTCTTAAAAAAAAAACATAGTATATATAACACAACACACACAGCACACTTAAACCTATGCAATGCAATTATACACATAGCGTGCGCATACATACGATGTGCTAAAAACATACACACGGCACAAGCATCCACAACCCACAAACATACAGACACAACACGCTAAAATACATGCACATGCAACGCAGCCGTGCACAATTCATACACATACAACTCGCCAAAACATACACACACACAAAAACACGACACACTTGCAAAACACCCACTCTGTTAAAAAAAAAAGGTACACATGATACATGCATAAACAGGAAGAGATAGACGATGAGGAGGGGGGGTTAGAAATGTTAGAGAGAGAAATAGAAAGAAATGTTTATTATATCGTCTCCGATATGATAACTATATATCATATCAGTACTCTTTATAGGATGGAGATAAGGTAATTGATATCGAGAACATGACATAGTACTAGATGGTCATTATGACAAGGGTGTAGATAATAATATTATGTATCAAATTAACAGTATGATACGATTAGAATTTAGGAATAAATGAAGTCTGGCTGAGTCCGACCGTAGAGTTAGTAACATTTTTTTAAAGATTTATATAGAGAAAGTATATCCAGGCAGTTGTATATATTTTTTATTTTTTTTTATTATTATTATTATTGTTTTTTTTTACCGATCCTAGAATTTCCTTTTTGGCTATAAGAAAGGTAGACGGGAATCAAACTTGCCTCTTCATTTTTTTTTCGTAATTTTTTTCTCTCTCTAATTCTCCCATTCCCTTTTTTGTATTTTTCTCCCTGTTTTTGTTCTTTCTTCTACATTTTTTTCTTCTCGTGTCCTTTCCATCTTCAGACATTTTCCTTACAGTCTCTCCTTTATTCCTTGATTGTAACTTTCTTTCTTTTTTCTTCTTCTTCTTCTTCCTTTAATTACTTTTTTCTTCATCTCGAACTTGCAAATTTGGCTTTTCGTTTTAGAGCAGTCGGTGGTTTTCTTCTCGTTTTCTTTTCCTTTCATTTACTCCTTTCCCCCTTTTCTGTACTTCGTTTTTTTTTTTCTTCCTCCTCTTCTTCTTTTTCCTCCTCCTCTTCTTTTTTTCCTCCTCCTCTTATCCTTCCTTCTCTTCTTACTCTCCCCCCTCCTTCCTCCTCCCTCTTATTTCCTTCCTTCCTCCTCCTCCTCCTTCCTATTATCCTTTATCTTCTCTCTTTTTCTTCTCTCTTACTCTTTCCCCCTTCTCCTCCTCTTCCTCCCTCCTCCTCTTCCTCCTCCTCCTTCTCCTCCTCATCCTCCTTCCTCCCCTTTCCTTCCTTTCCTCCTCCTCCTCCTCCTCCTCCTCCTTCTCCTCCTCCTTCCTCCTCCTCCCCTTCCTTCTCTCTTCCTCCTCCTTCTTCCACCTCCTCCCTTCTTCCTTCTGCCTTTTCTTTCTTTCCCTTTCCTTCTTTCCATCCCGTACCTTCCTTTGTTCCTATTCCTCCTAGTTTTTCCTCCCCCTTTTTCTCCGTCCTCTTCCCTTCTCCCCATGTCTATAATTCTCTCTTCCATCCCTCCGCTCACTCTTCATCACGTGTTTGCCAGACCCCGGTTGATATTGGGTGATGTGTTGGATCACTCGGTTATCGCAGCTGATTAAACTCATCAGTGGATTTATTCATCTCCCTTTTATTAAACCCCCCTTTCTCCCCCCCTTTTCTCCCCCTCTCACTCCTCCCCTGCAACCTCCTGCCCCCATACCCCCCTCTCCTTCCCCCTCAACGCTTCTACTGCTCTCCCTTCGCCCCCCCTCTCTCCTCTCATCTATCTATCTGTCTCTATCTCCTCTCCCTTCCCCTCTTTCCCTCCTCCCCTCCCTCCCTCCCCTCTCCTCCCTTCCCTCCCTCTTCCTCCCTCCCCTTCCCTCTCTCCCTCTCCTCCCCTCCCCTTCCCTTCCCTCTCCCTTCCCTTTCTCCCTCCCTCCCTTCCCTTCCCTTCCTTTCCCTTCCCTTCCCTTTCCCTTCCCTCCTCCTCCTCCCTCCTCCCTCCCCTCTCCTTCCCTCCCTTCCCCCTCTCTCTCTTCCCTCTCCTCTCTCCCCCTCTCCTCCCTCCCTCTTCCCTCTCCTCTCTATCTGCAGTTTCCAGTTTCGTCTGTTTCTGTTTTGTTTTCTCTCTTGTCGTTATTCCTTTCGTCGTCTTCCTCTTTCATATTCTTACTCGTCTATTGTGTTTTTTACGCTTATTATTCCCCCGTTCTTCTCTTCTTAATTTTTTCCCATTCCTATTTTTTCCTCCTTTCTCTTTTTTTCTTCTCTTCCTTTCTCTTTTTCTTCCCCCTCTTCCTCTTCCTCTCCTCTCCCCCCTTTTTCCTCTTCTTCCTCTCCCCCCTTTTCCTCTTCTTCTTCTCTTTTCTCTTCTCTTCCTCTCCTCCCCTTTTCCTCTTCTTTTCCCTCTTTCTCTTCTTCTTCTTTTTCTTTTTCTTCCCTCCTTCTTCTTCATCCTCCTCTTCCTCTTCTTTCCCCTTCTTACTCTCCTTCCCCCTTTCCTCCTCTTCCACTTCCTCCTCCTCCTCCCACCCCCGCTTCCGTCCGCTCCTCCCCTTCAGCTGCCCCTTCTTCCTCCCTGGCCGCTGCGCCATACCTCGCGGTGCTACATCGACGTCCGCGCTTGCCTAATTGTTCAATAAGGTCGGCATTAGAAATTGATTGCGCTAATTAGAGGTAATGAGAAGAGGGTCGTTATATTCATCAGTCCGAGATAAGGCGGAGCTGATAACAGGTCGAGTTATGGCAGGGATGTGGTGCCTCCTGTCGGTTTGTTGGTGCTTGCTGCGTCGTCAGGAGTCACGGGGGGCGGGGGGGGGGGTGGGCACGGGGGGGGCTCCTTGGGTTTTGATGGCAGTCGGGCGTGAGAGAGGGCCTGCGTGTGGGGTGGGGGTAAGGGGAGAGGGAGGGGAAGGGGTGTGTGGGGAAAGGGTATGGGTAGTGTGTGTGGGGGGGGGGGGGCTATGTGGTAGGCAGGTCAGGGGGATATCTGTGTGTGTGTGTATGTGTGTGTTGTGTTTGTGTATTTGTGTGTGTGGGAGGTGACTGTGCATCTTTTGCAGGTACGTATGAATGTGTGTGAATGCCCGACCTTCCTGTGTACATGATGCAGGAGAAGGTCGAAGGAGAGAGTAGGAGAGAGGAAGTGAGAGAAGAGGGAGGAAGAGGGGGAGGGAGGAAGGGTCGATGGGCTGAGGGGGAGAGAAGGAAGGAGGGGAGGGGAGGGAGGTTTAGCTTGGCTCACTCACTCGAGACAAATGAATTATTATGCACATTTGCTCCTTCCATCCTCTCTCCTTTCCCCCCCCCCCCCCACCTCCTCAAGCCCTTTACCCTGAAGTCATCTTCCGCAGATTCACGAAGACAGCCTGTTTGCTACCCATCTCATGCCGTTTGTCTGTGTCTGTCTGTGTCTGTGTCTATCTTTGTCTGTGTCTGTCTTTGTCTGTCTTTATGTTCGTCTCTGTGTAGTTCTCTCGAAAATCTTTCAAACGAGGACATAAATTATACCAATGAGAATATATAAATAAACTGTAGCAATGTAAAAACAATAAGGATTTGAACACCGAAAATCCTGACTAAGACCATAAGGCAAGGTCAGGAAGCGAGGGAAAGAAAGGGGTCCAGTCAGCACCCGCGAGCGAAAGAGTCAAGACAGTGCCAGAGAAGCGTCAAGACAGTGCCAGAGAAGCGTCAAGACAGTGCCAAGAAGTGACACTGTCTGGAAGCGCCCCGGAGATCTCAGTCCGAGCTCAAGATGCTACGAGAGAGGCCTATATCACCCCTTTGGAGATCCCCCTTTTTAAGATTACGCTCAAATTGTTGGTAAATTGGAAATTTTAGGGTCCGGGTGGTTTCATTAGATACTCCCATCAATGAAGAGGAGAGGGAGAGAGGGGAGAGGAGGGAAAAAGAAGGGAGGAGGGAGTAGGGGAGAGAGAAGAGGAGGAGGAATAAGAGGGAAGGGAGAGTAGGGAGAAGGAGGGGAGGAGGGAGGGGAGAGGAGAAGAAGGGGAGGTGGGGGAGAAGAGGAGGAATAAGAGGGAAGGGAGAGTAGGTGGAAAGAGGGGAGAGGGAAGGGGAAGAGAGAAGGGAGAAAGAGGGGTGGTGGAGGGATGAGGGGAAAGAGAAAGGGAAAGAAGAGGGAGGGAAGAGAGAAGGGAGGCAGGATAAGAGGAAGGGGAGAGAGGAAGAGGGAGGACGAGGAAGAGAAGGGAGGAAGGAGGAAGAAAGAGGGTTGGAGGGATGAGGGAAGAGAGAAGGGGAAGAAGGAGACGGGGAGAGGAGAGAAGAGGGAGGAGAAGAAGAGGGGAGAGGATGAGGAAGAAGAAAGGAGGGAGAGGAGAGAAAGGAAGAAGAGGGGAGAGGAGGAGGGAGAGGAAGGGGGAGAGAGGAGGGAGGAGGAAGAGGGAGAGTAGAGAGAAGTGTAGAAAGAATAAGAGAGAGGGGAGAGAGAATGAGAGGAGGAAGATGAGGGAGGGGGGAGATAGAAGAGAAAGGAGAGGAGGAAGGAGAAAAAAGAAAAAAAGGAAGATGATGAACGATAAAGGAAAAGAAGAAAGAGAAGGCGAAGAGGAGGATGAGAAAAAAAACAAAAAAACAGATGAAAGGAAGGAAAAAAAAGTAGAAAAATAAAATGAAAAAAGGGAATTAGAGAAATTAGTAGGAATTGAAACGTAAACGAAACAGAGAAAAATATTTTTGAAAATCGCGAAAAAAAAAGTTCGAAGACGCGGAACGATACGAAACAGTTCGGAAAACGAAGAAA
>NW_020869101.1:23132-40632 GCF_003789085.1 Penaeus vannamei | reverse complement strand
GTTGCTAACGGCGAATTTCAAGCCAATGCATATGTATTGAGAGCGGCCACGAGTCGGATGAAGATATCTGATGAATAAGATCCGTTGAATAAGCTGAGTAAGATTGCTTTTTTGAGTCGTTTGTCAACACTTAAAGGAGCGAATAAGTAAGTGAAAGGCATACTTAAGACCGTTAGTTTGTATAGTCAGCGGCTGGTTAGAGCTCGACCAATTATTGTTTATGTTATAATTGTTAATTATAATTGTGCGGAAACTTATCCGGACATGTAATTGACCCGACTGGCTGTACGTATAATAGGTACGTATTGCGTGAACGTTATTGGCAGCGTTCGTTCCTGATGATTAAAGTTTATCGCCGCCAGACAAGCAGAAGGGGCGCAGCCTCGAGCGGAAATGATTCTGCGCGGTAACGCGGGGCGGGGTCTTAACGGGAGGGGGTAGGGGGCGGGAGGGGAAGGAGAAGGGGAAGGGGGGGGTTGAATCGCGTCGAGCACAAGATGCAATTTGTTTATAAGGCTCGTGAAGGGCGCAGGATACAGGGCGCTGTCGGCCGTTGTGTAGGATGTGCGGCGTTTAGGAAGGCGGCGGCGCTCGCACTGGCTTTTAAAGGATGATGGTGGAGGCTCGAGACACAAGGGACGCTGGCTTCGAGAACGGCGCAGGGGCCTGGTCGCGGCGGCAGGGAGCGCTGGTGACCCACTCTCGACAACACCACGTCAGCGGAAGCACAGGCGCTGGAGGAGCGAATCGTGTCATCAGCACTCGTGTCCCTCCTCTCGCCCCCTGCCGCCCCTCCCCCCATTCGACCCCCCTTTCTCTTCCTCCTCTCTCGCATTCTCGTTCGTCTCTCTCTCTCTCTCTTCTCTCTCTCTCTCTCTCTCTCTCTCTCTCTCTCTCTCTCTCTTCTTCTCTCTCTCTCTCTCTCTCTCTCTCTCTCTCTCTCTCTCTCTCTCTCTCTCTCTCTCTCTCTCTCCTCTCTCTCCTTATCCCTCTCTTTTCGTCCACTTTTTCTCTCTTTCGTTCTCTTTTCTCTTCTCTCTCCTCTTCCTCCTCCTCCTCCTGTTCCTCTCAGTCCCTCCATCCCTATTACTTACATTTATTTTTTGTGTATCTCTTTTTTCCAATAATCTTTTTATCTCTTTCTAACCCTCGCCCTTCCCTCTTCCTTCTCAGTTCGTCGTTCTCCCTCCTTTATCACCCTTCTCTGTTTCCCCTTCGCCATTTCTGTCTTTCGTATCGTCAACCTTTCTTCTCTGATTATCAGTTATATTGCTTTCTCTTCCCTCCTACGTCGCCTGTTTCCTTCGGTTTCTTCTTCTCCTTTTCTTTCTCCGTTCTTCTTTCTTCTTTCTCACCTCTTCCTCCTCCCTCCCGCTTCTACCTCTTCCTCCTCCTTTACCTCCTCCTCCTCCCTACCACTTCTTCTTCCTCCCTCCCTCCCTCATCTACTCCTCTCCTCTTCCTCCTATCCTCCTCTCCCTCATCTCCTCCTCCTCCTCCTCCTCCTCCTTCTCCTCCTCTCCTCCTCCCCTCCTTCTCCTCCTCTCCCTCCTCCTCTCCTCTCCTCTTCTTCCTTCCTCCTCCTCTCCTCCTCCTCCTCCTCCTTCCTCATCCTCCTCCTCCTCCTCCTCTCCTCCTCTCTTTCTCCTCAATCTCCTCTCCAACCTCCTCCTCTCTTCACCTCCTCCTCCTCCCCTATACAACCTCCTCCCTCCTCCTCCTCCCTCCTCCCTCCTCCTTCTTTCCTCCTCCTCATCCTTCTTCCCTCCTCCCTCATCTTTCTTTCACACGTCGGCGATAGCAGATCCGAATGCAGAGATAACGTGATGAAAACGGGAACTGGCGAAGTGACAGAACGGAAATAAAAGGTGACGAATACGAGGAGGAATATGAAGATGGGGAGACATTGCAAGATGAAAGGGAGGGTGACAAAGCTAAGGCGGTGGAAATAAGGATGGGTTGGGGGTGATGGGGTGGAGGGAGAGGGAGGGATGAGGGAGGGGAGGGAGGGGAGGGGGAGGGGGGATGGGATGGGTGGCGGGTATCACAGGCAGGGAGAGTATCTTCTTGTCCATTTTTTTTTTTTTTTTGTAATATTTCTTCCTTTCTCCCTTTTATCATTTCCTATTTTTTTTTTTCGCGTGCCTATTTTCCTTTCCCTAGTCTTTTTTCTCCTCTCTTCTTTCCTCTTCTTCTTTCTAACTCTCACTTTCATTCCTCTCTTCTCTTCTCTCTCTCTCTCTCTCTCTCTCCTCTCTCTCCTCTTCGTCTCTCTCATCTCTCTTCTCTTCTCTCTCTGTCTCCTTCTCTCTCTCTCTCTCCCCCCTCTCTCTCCTCTCCTCCCTCCCTCCTCCCTCCGCTCCCTCAACCTCCTCCCTCTCCTCCTCCACCTCCCTCCTCCTCCCTCCCTCCCTCCCTCCCTCCTCTTCCTCTCCTCTTCCTCTTCCTCTTTCCTCTTCCTCTTCCTCTCCTCTTCCTCCTCACCTCTCCTCTCCTCTCTCTTCCTCTTTCCTCTCTCTTCCTCTTCCTCCTCCTCCTCACTCCTCCCTCCTCCTCCACCCTCACCACCTCACACCTCCACACTATCTCCACATCTCCTCCCTCTCACCCTCCACCTCCACCCACTTCCATCGCACCTCCACTTCTCACACTCCCTCCACTCCCTCCATCCCCCTCCTCCACTTTCCACCTCCACCTCTCCACTCCTCCACTTCAACTTACCACCCCACTTCCATCCTCCACCTTCCACTCTCCCACCTTCCTACTCCACCCATTCTCCCTCCTCACCTCCCCTCTCCACCTCCTCACCCCTCCACCTCCACCCTCATCTCCCACCTCACCTCTCCACCTCCCACCTCCACCCACCCCTCTCCCTCCACTTCCACTCCACTTACTTTCCACCACCGCCAGTTGCATCCGTCTCTCTCTCTTCGATATTCTGTTTGCTGTTGCCTTTCTCTCCGACAGCATCATGGCTCCCCGGTTGTGACGTCATGCTCTAATTCAGTCAGTTTTATCGGGGTTTTACAGGGGTTATGGCGGGGGGAGGGGGGAAGGGGGAGGAAGGGGATAGGGGATAGCCCGATAGAGCTGCACTGATAACATGGGTCAAGGTCATTTGAGAGCGAGAGGCGGAAAGGCAATACGGGGATAAAGTTGGGGAGAAAGGAGGAAGAGAGGGGGATAATAGGTATAAGGTGAGAGAGAGAGAGAAGAAGGAAAGAAGGTAGAGGAGAGAATGAGAGAGGACAGGGATAATGTGATGGAGAGAGAAGGAAAGAGGGGAGAGAGAATAAGAGAGAGTAGGGATAATATGAGAGAAAGAAGAAGAGAGAGAGTAAGAAAGAGTAGGGATAAAGTGAGATAGAGAAGAAGAAGAAAGATAATAAGAGAGAGGAGGGAAAGAGGGAAAAGAGAGAATGAGAGAGAGCAAGGATAATGATAAAAAAGAGAAGAAGAAACTCCTGGAAAGATGGATAACGGAGATGAAAGAGGAGATAAAAATGCAGAAGAAAGAAATAACAGATAATGGAAGAGAAAAGAAAAGAGAATTGCAGAAGACGGGGATTAACCATGAGATAGACAAAAAAAGGAAAAAAGAGAAAATGGAATTACAAGAGAGAGAAATAACATCTTGGATAAGAGAGAGAAGAGAGAGTTACAGATAGAGCGATAACAAGGAGTTCGCGTGCGTGTGTGCGTATGTGCGTGTCAATGTGCGTTCTCTCTTACGTACACCGATAAAAGTACACATGGGGCGTGAAAGATTACTATTTGGAGAAAAAAAAGAAAGAAAGAAATAAAAAGATCATCTCACTTGGAATGATTTAATAGAACGTCTATATTTTTCATTCTTTTTTATCATAATCTTTTTCGTGTTTTTTTTTATCATATATTTTTTTTCTTTTCCCCCTCGTTTTCTCTCCTCCTTTCTCTTCTTCTTTTTTTTTTTTGTTCCGTATATCGGGTCGTGCTGCAGGCGATGGTGGAGGGGAGGGGGGAGGGGGAGGGGGAGGGGGGGAGGCGTTCGTCGAGAGGATGGGATCGTCTGCATACATAATGCTGTGTCATTACGACCTCTCAGCCTGTTAATAGTTTGGAATTTTAATACTCGTTGACGACGGACTCGCGGGACTGGGAGGGGGGGGGAGGGGAGGGGTCTAGAGGCTAGTCGTTACAGGAAGTTGTCGTTGCAGCTTCTTTTTTTTTCCTTCTTGTTTATTGTTTCGTTTATCGTGTCCCCCTTCCCTCTCCTATTCCTCATTCCTCTCGGTCTTTTTCTTTTATTTGTCTTTCTTATTCACTTTCTATCCCGTTAATTAAAGTATTTTCTCTGTCTTCTCTCCCTTCTCTCTGGCGTCACTTCTTTTTCTCGCTCTCGTCAGCTCAAGTTCTCCTCCCTTCCTTCTTCTCATCCTCGTCTCTCTTTTTTCTCTCCCTTTCCTCCCGCTCTCCTTCCGGTCTCTCTGTCTCACTCGCTCTCCTCTTTCTCTCGCTCATCCATCTTTCTCCGCATCTCTCTTCTCCAGCTCTCGTCTTTCTCCCCTCGCTCTCCCCTCTCTTTTCTTCCACCGGCACTCACTCTCTTATCTCCTCTCACGTCCTCTTCTCTCCTCTCCTCCCCTCTCCCTCTTCCCTCCCTCTCCTCTCCCCCTCTCCCCTCGCCCTCCTCTCTCTCTCCCCCCTCTCCCCTCTCCTCTCCCCTCACCTCTCCCTCTCCCTCTCCTCCTCCCCTCTCCCTCTCTCTCCTCTCCTCCTCCTCTCCTCTCTCTCTCTTCCTCTTTCTCCTTTTCTTTTCTTTCTCTCTCTCCGGCCTTCCTTTATCTTGTCTGTCGCAGCGAGAGTAACCGGAGAAAGAGGAGGAGAGAACGAAAGAGAGGCAGTGAAGCGAAGAGAAGATTTGGTGAAGAATGAGTGTTGTTCCTCCTTCGTGAGACCGCATTCGGTGCTTAAATCTTTCTTTGTTCCTTTCTCTTGTCTTTTCCTCTTTCTTTTGGGGGAGGGGGGANATTGGTAAGAATCGAGTGATTGTTCCTCCTTCGTGAGACCCGCTTCGGTGCTAAAGTTTTCTTTGTTTCTCTTTCTCTTTCTTTTCTCTCTTTCTTTTGGGGGAGGGGAGTCTGGGGGAAGGGGGGGTGGTGTGTCTGTTTGTCTTTGTCTCTGTTTTGCTTTTTTTTCTCTCTTTCTCTTTCTCTCTCTCTCTCTCTCTCTTCTCTCTCTCTCTCTCTCTCTCTCTCTCTCTCTCTCTCTCTCTCTCTCATCTTCTCTCTCTCTCTCTCTCTCTCTCTCTCTCTCTCTCTCTCTCTCTCTCTCCTCTCCTCTCCCCCTTCTCCCTTCTCCCTCTCCCTCTTCCTCTCCCTCTTCTCTTTCTGCTTTTCTTTATTGCTGCTTTGCTGTCCATCATCATCATCATTTTTCGCTATTATTTTCCTCCTCCTCCACCTCCCCCTTTGCCCACCTCCATTGCCACCTTCCTTTCCCACCACCACCCCACCTTTTCTCCACCACCACAACCACCACACCCTGTCCTCCACCACCACACCTTCTCTCCACCACCACCACACCTTTCGTCCTCCACCACCACACCTTTCCTCCACCACCACAACCACCCACCTTTCCTCCACCACTACACCCTTTCTCCACCATTACCACACCTTCATTCCATCACCACACCTCTTATCCACCATTGCCACACCACTCCTCCCCCACCACCACCACCCACCTTTCCTCCACCACCGGCTCTTTATCCCCAAGCGCCGCCACCCCTCACTAGAAGAGCAAAATAAAACGTATTTATGATTTTCTTTTTTCTTTTTTTCTTTTTTTGCTTCGTTTAAACACATTGGGAAGATACGTGAAGGCGCATCGTGAGAGCAAACGGTATTGAGCCTTCCTGCTTAGTAACATAAAGACCAAAGTGCAATGCCGTCGGCGCGCACAATCAACCTCAACAACACACTTTTAGTCTCTCTCTCTCTCTCTCTCTCTCTCTCTCTCTCTCTCTCTATATATATATATATATAATATATATAATATATATATATATATATATTAATATAAATATATATTTTGGTGCGTGTGTGGTAGATAGATAGATATAGATATTAGATCAATATCTGTCACCATCTCTCTATCTCTCTATCTCTGTTCTCCTCCCTCTATCGCCTTTTTTTCTCTTCCCTTCTCTCTTTCTGTCCGCCCCACCTCTCTCTCTCTACCTATCTATCTAATTGTCTCTCTTCTCTCCTCTGCCGTTTCTCCCTCTTACTTTCAACTGTCTCTCTCTCCCTGCCGTTTCTCCCTCTTACTTTCAACTGTCCTCTTCCCTCTGCCGTTCTCTCCCTCTTACTTTCAACCGTCTCTTCTCCTCTGCCGTTTCTCCCTCTTACTTTCAACTGTCTCTCTCCCTCTGCCGTTTTCTCCCTCTTACTTTCAACTGTCTCTCTCCTCTGCCGTTTCTCCCTCTACTTTCCCTCTCTCCCCTCCCTCCTCCCTCGCTCCGGTTGCCGCCATCATGGAAAAAAAATCGCGAATGAAATCTGTGCAGATGGATGAAAGTTCCGTCACTCGCTCTCGCCCCGTATGGGTAAAAGGATTAGGATTCGGTGTGTGGTTCACGTCGCGGGATTCTGTTAGGGGTTAAAGAGTCTGGAGACATGACTCGGCCCTGTGCAGTGTGGTGGCATTTCACTTTTTGTGTGTGTGTGTTTGTGTGTATATGTTTTGTCTTTTGTCTTTTGTGTTGTGTTTTGCTGTGTTTGTGTTGGGTTTTGTGTGTGTGTGTGTGTGTATGGGCGTGTGTGTGTGTGTGCGTGTGTGCTGTGCGTGCGTGCATGCGTGCATGTGGGTGTGGGTGTGGGTGTGTGTATGTGTGTGACTCCCCTGTCGCCTATGTCCCTTACGCCTTTATTAAGCCTCTCGTGTCAAGCCAGTCAGTCCCCCTTCAGTCTCACGCGCCGGACTTCCCTTCGTCCCCGTGATCCTCGAGCCTCTGTTTCCTGTGCGTGCTGACACCTCTCCTTCCCCTTGCCTTCTGCCTCTCTCTCTCCCCTGCCCCTGTCCTCTCTGTCTTCCCTGTTCTTCCCTGTTCTCCGTGTCTTCCCTGTTCTTCCCTGTTCTTCCCTGTTCTCCACTCTCTTCCCTGTTCTCCCCTCCTCCCTGTTCTCCTCCCTGTCTCCCCTGTCTCCCCTTTCTCCTCTCTCCTCCCTGTTCTCCCTGTCTCCCTGTTCTCTCTCCCTGTTCTCCCCCTCTGTCTCCCTCTCTCCTCCCTGTTCTCCCCTCTCCTCCCTGTTCTCCCCTGTCCACCTCTCTTCCCTGTCCACCTCTCTCCTCCGTGTTCTCCCTGTCCTCTCCCCTTATCTCCCTGTTCTCCCCTCTCTTCCCTGTTCTCCCCTCTCTTCCCTGTTCTCCCCTGTCCTCCCTGTTCTCTCCTCTCCTCCCTGTTCTCCCCTGTCCTCCCTGTCTCCCCTGCCCCTGCCTTGTCACGAACACAAAACCGAAAAAAGCGAAAAAGCGAGCAGACGACAAGGGAGAGCGCGAAGGTCCGGCGAGGGCGACACAAAGCGGAGAGCAAATCTGACATGAAAGATGGAATCAAAATGGAATTTGTAGACAATGGGAATTTACGAAGGGAAATTCGGGCTTATGGGGTACACCGAAGACAGAATATTAAGCCAAGACCACCGCTGCTTAAGTGAACTGAGAGATTCAGCCTAATCCACTTTCCGCTTATAGAAATGGGTCGGGGAGGGGGGTGGGGGTGGGGGGGGGGGGTTCGATGTCCAAGTGAATGTTTGTGGTTTGGGAAAGTAGGACGTTTTAAAGGATACTTTGTGGAGGAGGAGATAATAGCAGGGTGTTTTGTAGGGAGAGAGAGAGGGGGGGGGGGGAAAGTGAGGGTTTTAAAACGTTACAATTTTAGTAGCAGTATTTAATTGCAAGTATTTCAGCGATCGCGGTGTTAAAATGTCAATTCCCTACGAATTTCCCCGTTTTGGTACTTTCTAAAACTTGATTTCGAAATGTTTGAACGTTTCAAGTGTGATTTATACCCGGCGTCGATTGTAGTTCCGAAAGAGGCTTAGACACAATGACGTTATTATTGAAACGGAGGGAGGGAAAGTAACTACAGGGAGAGAAAGGGGGTGATATCATACCATACATTTCCCCGAATATGCCTTTTTTTTTTAAATCGTCCATGCGTGCGCTCCAGCCCTTACCTTCATGATCCCTACCCATCAGGCTTTATCGCTGCCCATTCGACGCTGCCCACACCCAGCCCCTTGCGTCCGCCCTCTGCCCATCTGGACCTCGAGGGCTGCTGATCGATCCCTGCCGTCGTATGATTGGGCTTCCTCCTCGGGTCTCATCGCGGAGGGAATGCGGGGTGCGTCTTGGTGGAGGGAGGGAGGGAGTCCAAGGGGGGAGAGTCCAAGGGAGGGAGAGTCCAAGGGAGGGAGTCTAAGGGTGGGAGTCTATGGGAGGGGACTCCAGGGGGAGGGGGAGGGGAGGGAGAGTCCAGGGGAGAGGGGAGAGTCCAAGGGAGGGAAGTCCAAGGGAGGGAGAGTCCAGGGAGGGAGAAGGGAGGGGAGAGTCTCCAAGCCAAGGTCTAACGGAGGGAGATGGGATTAGAGGGGAGGTAGAATGAAGGAGGGATTGGGAAAGGAAGCTGTTTTGAATAGGAAGGAAACCGAAAAAGGGGAAGAAGGGGGTGGGAAGATAATGAGATGAATGTGAAAAAATACGCGAATATATAGCGACAATGGGACAATAGAGACAATAGAGAGAGAAGATAGGCAAAGAAAACTAGAAAGAGATGGAAAAAGGGGGAAAAGAAAAGACAGAGAGAGGGGCCTATTCAGCCGAGAGCAGGCAAGGGCGAGGGGGAGGAGGCACGGAGGAACGACCCAAGAAAATATGCTGTGAGTTACCGACGTTACCACGGCCTCCCACGCCATTTGTATCCCGACCTAACCCGACCCACTGCCATTAAGGTAAAAGCAGTAGTTAGTGCGTCATCCAGTGTGTGTGGGGGGGGGCGATATGGAGGGGGGGGGGGGGAGCTCGTTTCTCTCAACCTCTCGAGGGAGGGGTACTAATGATTGTCTGTCGTTTTCTTTCTTTCCTCTCTCTTTCTTTTTTTATCTTGCTTCCATTTCTCTTGTCTCTTTTCATCCATTATATCCATTTATTGCTGTTTCCTTCTCTTTCTTTTTAGATTATCCTTCTTAAGTGCTTTCACTAGATCTCTCTCCTCTCCGTGCCATAGATGTATCCTTTAACGCATTACAAAACCGCAATAGGAGAAGTTAGTGAAATGTGGCGTGTGTGTCCCGTAGAGTTGAGTCGGTGCTATTCCAAACCGTCTCTGTGTCCCATACCCGTGCTTTGACCTTAATTAATGCCTTTGCGAGGTACTAATAAATACCGTAAATAAAGATGGCCTTTGCGCGCCAAACACATCTATCCCCGGAGCTTCTCGGAAAACTTTTTCTCCCTTTCCCTCTCAGTGCGAGGCGACTTTCGGATCCGTATTCCGAGGTGTTACATTACGAGTGACTTGTGGCGCGGCCGAGCCCTGAACACGTAGATTGTTGTTAATGGCTCCCCCCTCGCGAGGATAAGGGCCGCCCTGCCTTTGTATGATTCCTGGTGGCGGAGTGACAAATGGCGCGGCCTGAGCATACAATGAGCTCCACTCCGCTGCAGTTGAACATGACCTCGGGCTAACCCTTTCTCGTATTCATTATGCGGTTTGTGGATTCTCTTTCATGTGTCCCATTGCGCTGTTTACTGCTCCTCTCGTTTCGGGTAATCAGGATTTTTGTTGATATGCGTTTAGGATTGTTTTGCGGTTGAGGAATATTTTGGAACGTGTTCATGCGTGTATGTAAATCAGTGTGTTGTATGTATTATATACATATATTTATTTTTACACGCACGCGCGTGCACACACACACACCACACACACACACACACACACACACACACACACACACACACACACACACACATACACACAACACACACACAACACACACACACACAACACACACACATGCACACACACAGCACACACACACACACGCCACACACACACACACACACACACACACAACACGCACACACACGCACACACACGCACACACACACACACGCACACACACACACACACGCACACACACACACACACACACACACACACGCACACACACACACACACACACACACACACACACACACACACACACACACACACACACACACACACACACACACACACACACACACACACACACACACACATATATACATATATAATACATATATATGCATATATATACACACATGCACATATACATATATATAATGTGTGTATACACGCATATACATATATTCATAAATATACATAAATATCATTATTACATACATATTATCACATAATGAATATACACACGCACATACATATAGATATATAGATATATGTACATGCATAAATAAATAATACAAATGTATGAATGTACACATATATACACATATATATCACATACATATATAACATACAACATATATACACATACATATATACACATACATATATACACATACAATATACACATACAATATATATCACATACATATATACACATACATATATATACACATACATATATATACACATACATATATACACATACACATGTATACACATACACATATATACACACATACACACATACACACACACACACACATATATATATATAATACATATATATATATATATATATATATATATATATATATATATATATATATATATGTATAACACACAACATATATGTATACACATACATATATACACATACATGTATACACATACATATATACACATACATGTATACACATACATATATACACATACATATTACACATAACATATATACACAGTACACAGAAACATCCAACATACTCCTATAGAAAAACTTCTGACGAAGGTCTTTCTCTTTTTCTGACACATTTTCTTCCACCCTCCTTACCTCTCACACAAACTATTGCTCTTTATATGTCTATTTGCTTACCTCCCCCCCACCCCTCCTCCCCTCTTTCTCTCCCTCCCCTTCCCTCTTCCTCCCTCTCCCCCTCGTTTTCCTTCCTTTCCTTCCCCTTCCCTACCTCTATCTTCCCTCTACCATCCCCCTTTCCTCCCCTCCCCTACCCTCTCTCTTTCCTCTCACTTGACCCTCTCCCTCTCCCCTACACTCCCCTCCCCTCTCTCCTCCCTCCTCCTCTTCCTCTCCCCTCTCCCTCTCCCTCTCCCTCTCCTCTCCCTCTCCTCTCCTCTCACTCCTCCTCCCCATCTCCTCTCCTCTCCCTCTTTCCCTCTCTCTCCCTCTCCCCCTCTCCCTCTCTCTCCTCTCTCTCTCCCCTCCTCTCCTCTCTCCCTCTCCCTCTCTCCTCTCTCTTCTCTCTCTCTCCCTCTCCCTCTCCTCTCTCCCTCTCCTCCCTCTCCCTCCTCCCTCTCCCTCTCCTCTCCCTCTCCCTCTCACTCTCACTCTCACTCCACCTCCCCATCTTCCTCTCCCTCTCCCTCTCTCTCCCTCTCCCTCTCCTTTCCCTCTCTCCCTCTCTCTTCTCTCCCTCTCTCTCTCTCTCTCTCTCTCTCTCTCTCTCTCTCTCTCTCTCTCTCTCTCTCTCTCTCTCCTCTCTCTCTCTCTCTCTCTCCCTCTCCTCTCCCCCTCTCCCTCTCCCTCTCCCTCTCCCTCTCCCTCTCCCTCTCCCTCTCCCTCTCCCTCTCTCCTCTCCCTCTCTTCTCCTCCACCCGTACCGAAACGAGGGCAAAGCTCAGCGCTTCAACGCCAGGTGGGTGGGGGAGGGAGGAGGAGGAGGAGGAGGAGGAGGAGGGAGGAGGAGGAGGAGAGAGGAGGAGAGGGAGGAAGGAGGGAGGAGGAGGAGGAGGAGGAGGAGGATGGTAGAGAAAGGAGGAAGGAGGGAGAGTGGGGAGGGGAGAGGAAGAGAATGGTAAGGAATAGTGAGGAGGGGAGGGGGGGTAGGGGAGGGGGGAGAGGGAGGGAGGGTGAGGAGGGGAGGGGGGGAAAGAGGGGGGAAGGAGGGAGGGGAGGGAGGGAGGGAGGGAGGGAGGGAGGGAGGAGGGTAGCGACAGAGCGGAAGAGCGAACAATTGTAACCCGGGAGGAACGTATTAGTTTTTTAAACATAATGAAAAGCAAATTTCTGTGTCCGCGTTTGTCTTTCTCGGCTCCACTTTGCGATGGAATGGCTCGGGATCTAGTCTTTATTGTTTTTCATTTATCTTTTCTTATTCTCTTATTTTCTTTAATTCTTATTTTTTCGTTTTTTTTTTTTGCGAGGATTTTTTTTTTTTTTTTTTTTTTTTTTTTTTTTTTTTTTGCGAGGACAGATAAAAACTTTTGCTCTTTTTGTGTGTGTGAAAACCCGCGGATTCCTTGGCAGTTCGGGGACTCCAGTTGGGGTGAGGAGAGGATTGCCCCTTTTGTGTTGCTCTGGCTTGGGTTGGGTTGCGTTTTTTGTGTGTTTTTTGAGGCTCTGATTTCCCCGCTGAGATTGCCTACTTTCGTGGTACTCTGGCTTGGTTTGGGTTGCTTTTAGTTTCTTTTAAGTCCCTTTTGTGTTGCTCTGGGTTGGTTTGGGTTGCGTTTTTTGTGTGTTTTTTGAGGCTCTGATTTCCCCGCTGAGGTTGCCTACTTTCGTGGTACTCTGGCTTGGTTTGGGTTGCTTTAATTTATTTTTTAAGTCCCTTTTCTGTTGCTCTGGGTTGGTTTGGGTTGCGTTTTTGTGTTTTGGGAGGCTCTGATTTCCCCGTTGGGATTCCCTTTTTGTTGCTTCTGGTGGGTTGGGTTGCGTTTTTGTTTCTGAGGCTGAGGTTGCCCCCTTTTGTGTTGTTCTGGCTTGGTTTGGGTTGCATTTTTGTGTTTTTGAGACTCTTGATTCCCCCCACTAAGGTTGCTTCCTTTCGTGTTGCTCTGGCTTGAATTGGATTACTTTTTTTTTTTTTTTTTTTTTTTTTTTTTTTTTTTTTTTTTGAGGCACTGATTCCGGGTTGGGCTGGGTTGCATTTTTGTGTTTTCTGAGGCTCTGATTCTCCCCGCTGAAGTTGCTCTGGCTTGAGTTGGGTTGCTTTTTTTCTTCTTTTTTTTCATTTCCCTTTTTATTTTTATTTTTATTTTTTTTAGACTGATTCCCCCGCTGAGGTTGAATATCATTCCCTCCGGTTTGCTATCGTAACATCAAGCCTGTTCCCGGGATTTGAAATTTGGTTTGGCTCGGCTTGCTTAACGACCTTCACTCCCCAGCGTCAAATACCTACTATGGAATGCTATGGAATCTTCAGCAGTTCGCATTAAAAAAAAAAAAAAAAAAATGGGGAAGAAAAAAACACGGACGTAACATCCATCACTATAATATCCTGATCATGAATGTAATCACCTTCTCCTCCTTCTCTCTATACCCACTAATCCATCTTAACCATCGATCTTCGTAAAAAGAAAAAAAAAAAGAAAAAAAAAAATGGCCTGTGATTGAGGGAGGGAGGGCGTTGGTGGGGGGAGGGGGGAGGGGGGGGGGGAAGGGAGGAGGCGCCTCGCTTTGTTGCCTCTAATAGTATCTCTCTTAATTACTTATTTATCATGATTGTCTTTTCCTTTTTTTATACCGATTACTCCTCGTAGCCTCTTCTCTCGTGGTTCTTATTTTATCTGTATTTTCTTTATTATTATTATTGTTATTATTAGTATTATTATTCATTTAAGCTTTTGATGTTCTCCGTATTTTCAATTTTTATTTATTCATTTTCCTGTTATGGTTTATGTATTTTTTTCTCTAACGATCTGAATTTTTCCCTTTATATACATTTCCGTTTGGTTTCATCTCCCATTCTGTTTATCTTCCTATGTTCCTACTCCTACCCCCCCTCCCCTCCCTCCTAGCCTACCTAGCGAACAGACTCCTTTATTACCTTTTTACTCCTCCCTTTTTCTCTTCTTTCTCTGCTTTCTCTTTTTCTTCTTTTCTCTCTCCTCCTTGTTTCTCACCTTTCTCATCTTCTTCTTTTTCCTCCTCCCTTCTCTTTCTTCCCTCTCTCGTTTGTCTCCTCTTTTTCCTCTTTCTCCCATTTCTCTCCTTTCTCCTCCTACATTTCCTTCCTTCCTTTCCTTCCCGCATCTTTCTCCTCTTTCTCCCCTTCCTCCTTTTTTTCCCCCTTCCTCTCTTTTTCCTTCCTCCACTTTTCCCTCTTTCTCTCTCCGTTCTCCTGCCCCCATTCTTTTCCATTCTTTCCTTCTTTTCTCACCATTTCCCATCTTTTTCCTCCTCCATTCCCTTCCTTTCTTCCTCTCCCATATCCTCTTCCTCCTCCTCTCACTCTGGCTCCGCCCACTCATCGCTTCCCATCACCTTACCCGCCCACTACCTTGTTAGGAATGAAATCGTCCTTGAACACTCGCACAACGCGGGTGCGTGTGTGGGTGTTCATCGTTGCCTTCCTTGTCTTGGGGCTTTCTGGATCCTGTCTCTGTGGCTGTCTTCTTGGTCTTGTCTCTCTGTCCTGTCTGACTGTGGCGTGTCTGGTCTCTGATTCGCTGGGTTCGTGGCTGCTCTCATCGTCTCTTTTGGGTGTTGTTGCGCCTCTCATCTCTAGTCGTGTTCGCTTTGTTGTCCATGTCGCTGTCCTGATCTGTCTGTCTCTTGTCTGTCGCTTACTCCTGCGTTCTGTTTTGCGGTTGTCTATCGTTGTTGCGGCCCTGGTTGCCTCCGCTGCCCTCCCTGGATGTGTGGGTGGGATGCCGGCCGATGGTACTGTGTGTCATGGTTGGCATGGCTTTCGTCGGTTGTCGGTGTTCTGTTGTGTGGGTGGTTGGCGGGTGTGGGGCTGGGCTGGGGCTTGATCACTGCATGCGGGTTTGTGAGGTAGGTAGGCGGTTGTGTTTTGGGATGGGCTGGTCCTTTTGCTGCGGGATCTCTGTGTGTGGTGGTGTGTTTAGCCTCCTCGCTAGGTGGTTTAGTCATTTTAATGTGGTCTGTTGTCGGTGCTGTGGGGTGTTCTGGTGTTGAGGTATGGCGAGTTTTGGCTTCGCTGTGGGTCTATTGGTGGTCTTGAGATGCCGCTCTCGGTGTATCGTTCAGGTATGTTGGTTGGGCGCTCGGTACGGTGTATGGCGGCATGATACTCGTCGGTTCGCACCTGCGTGCTTTGGGGTGTGCGCTTATTGGTTGGTGTGGTCTTGTTCTCTCGCTCGTCTCGTGAGCGTTCTGCGTGGAAGTCAGTGCGGTCTCGGGTCTCCGTTCGTTTCGTCGCTCTCGGTCCTCCTTCTCTCCCCTCTCTCCTCCATCTCCTCCTCCCTACTCTCTCTCTCTCTCTCTCTCCCTCTCTCCTCTCGTCCTCTCTCTCCTCTCCTCTCCCACTATCTTTTCTACTCTGTCCAATTTTTTCCTCTTCATATAATCTCCCATTCTCTATCTCATTCTTTCTCTCATCTCATTTGCCCGTCTATCTGTCTAGTATCCGTCAATATATCTATTTATATGTACATTTTTCCGTTCCTCCCTCGTTACCGTCTATTTATCTATCTACCTAAATCAACTCCCACTTTCCTGTTTTTCTCTATCCCCTGTTTCCTTTGCCCTCCCCCGCTTCTCCATCCATCATCTCCCCTCCTCTCTCCCCTTCTCGCCATTCCTCCCTCCCCCTCCCTCTCCTCTTACCCTCCCCCTCCCGCTCTCCCTCCCCCTTCCCCCTTCGACTCCATCATTCCCCACTTTTCCTTCTCCCTCTCCCTCTCCTCCCTCCTTCTCCCTCTCCCTCTCCCTCTCTCTCCTCTCTCTTCCCTCCCTCCCTCCCTCCCTCCATCCTCCGCCTCCTCCCCTCCCTCCCTCCTCCTCCCTCCCATCCCCTCTCCCGCATCCCTCTCCCCCATCCTCTCCCCATCCCTCTCCCCGCCCTCCCTCTCCCATCCCCTTCTCCATCCCTCCCTCTCCTCTCTCCCTCTCCCTTCCCTGGCTCTCCCTCTCCTTTCCCATCCCTCCCATCCCTCCCCATCCTCCCCTCCTCTCCTCTCCTCCTCCCATCTCCCATTCGCCCGCATTTGAATCGAGGTGAGAATGAAAGGGATGGGATTGTGGCACTTGAGGCGGCTGAGGCTGGGACGCGGTTTAACAGTACGCGAATAGGGGATAGAAGATGGGGTGCGAGGGCTAGGCGGTAGGGTATATAGGGGATGGGTGGAGAAGGGGAGATAGGAAGGCGAGGAGAGAGGAGGATAGGTATGGAAGGGCGGACGGAGGAGGGGAAGAGAGAGAAAAGGGAGGTGGGCGTAGGAGAAAGGGGGAAGGGAAGAGGGAGGAGAAATTAAGGGAGGGACGAAGGGTGGATGGAAGGGAGAAAGAGAGAGAGAGAAAGAGGGAAAGGTAAGAAAAGGAGGGAATAGATAGGGAGAGAAGGGGAAAGGCGGGAGGAGAGAAGAAAGAGGGAGTCGGAGGGAGAGCTGGTGGAAGAAGGGAGACGTAGGGCTTATGCGAAGAAGAGGGTGAAAAGGAAGGAAGGAAAGTAGAGAGAGAAGGAGGGAGGAAGGGCGGACGAGGAGAAGAAAAAGAGAGGGAGAAAAAGTAGTAGACGGGGAGTGAGCAATGGAGAAAAAAAGAAAGAGAGAGAGAGTGAGAGGGAATAAGGAAAGGGAAATATAGGGTGTGAAGGAAAACGCGAAGGGTGATGGGGAGAGAGACAGAAAAAAGAGAAAGAGACATGGAGAGAGTAAGGAAAAGAACGAAACGGGGACGAAGGGGAGAGCCGAAGAAATTTTGATGGAGTGGGTGACCGGAGGAGAGAGGAAAAGCGAATGGAGTAAGACCTAAGAGCGGGGGAAGAGTGAGGTGGATGCCGAGAGAAGTAGGGATGAGTGAATGTGGATGAGTAAGTGGATGAGACGGTGCGGTGCCTCTATTATCTTAAGTAGAGCGCGTAAGAGGGACACAAAGAAAGTCAAAAGAACATTAATCTCGGGAAAAAACACAACGTCATGAAACCCGGAGAATACGTTAACGAAAATGCGAAGAAATCACGGACGGGATAAAGAGCGGAGGAGGAGGAGAGGTGGAGAGAGACGGAGGAGGAAGGAGAGAGAGAAGAGAGGTGGAAGGAGAAGAGGTGGAGGAAGGAGAAATGGAAGGAGGAGAGGTGGAGAAGAGAAGAGAGGTTGGAAGGGAGAAGAGGTGGAGGAAGGAGGAAATGGAAGGAGAAGAGGTGGAGAGAGAAGAGAGTTGGAAGGAGGAAAGATGGAAATAGGAAAGATGGAAGAAGAAGAGGTGGAGGAAAGTAGAAATGGAGGAGAAGAGAGAGTTGGAAGGAGGAGAGTGGAGAGAAAGAGATGGAAGGAGGAGAGATGGAGAGAAAAGAGATGGAAGGAGGAGAGGTGGAGGAAAGAGAGCGGGGGAGGCGAGAAGACTCGATGGCGTAGGTCTAGAGGCGG
>NW_020869101.1:10632-18132 GCF_003789085.1 Penaeus vannamei | reverse complement strand
TCCCAACTCCTCCACTTCCCCCCTCCCCCTCCTCTCCCCCTCCCTCTCCCCCTTCCCCCTCCTTCCCCCCCTCCCTCCCCCTCCTCCACCCTCCTCCCCTTTCTCCCTTTTCCCCCTCCTCCCCTCCCCTCCCCCCTCCCCACCCCCTCCCCAGCCCCTTCCCCCCCTTCCCCCCATTCTTCATTCCGCCCATTAACATTGCTGGTCATTTATCCGTCATATTTAGCCTCACCCTCGCCGCGCCTGCCAGCAAGCGTCCCTTCCCTTTCGCGTGAAAAATGGGAAACGCTAAAACTCTCCCTCTAAAGATGCGGTTTCCTTGACACTCGCGGGAAGAGCCGCCGCCAGCATCCCCCCCCCTCTCCCCCCCCCAACTTCCTTCTCTTCTTCCTTCTCTCTTTCTTCTCTCGTCAGCCGCTCGCTCGCTTGCTCTCTCTCTTTCTCTTTCTCTTTCTCTCTCTCTTCTTTTCTCTTTCTCTTTCTTTTTCTCTTTTTCTCTTTTTCTCTTTTCTTTTTCTCTTTCTCTCTTTTCTCTCTTTTCTCTCTTTCTCTTCTTTTCTCTCTTTTCTCTCTTTTCTCTCTCCTCTCTTCTCTCCTCTCTCTTCTCTTCTCTTCTCTCTCTTCTCTCTCTCTCTCTCTCTCTCTCTCTCTCTCTCCTCTCTCTCTCTCTCTCTCTCTCTCTCTCTCTCTCTCTCTCTCTCTCTCTCCTCTTTGGGGGTGTAATTTCTTTCGTTTTCGAATAACTATGTTATTTATGTTGTTGTTGTTTTTGTATTTTCGTCTTTATCATTTTTTTTTTCTTTTTCTTTTCTCTTTCTTTCTCTTTATCTCATTTCTTTTTCTTTCTCCTTTATTATTTAGTCTTTCTCTTTATCTTTCTTTCCCTTTAATCTCTTTCGTCTTTGTCTCTTCTCTTGTCTTTCTTTCTCTTATTGCTTTTCCTTTTCCTTTTCTTTTTTTTTTTTCGTCCACTCTTTCTTTCACTTTAATTCCTTCCGTCCTTGTCCAGCCTTTCTTTTCTCTATTTCTTTCCCATCTCCTTTCTTTGTTTGTCTCTCTTACTCTTCCTTTCGCCTCAATTCCTCCCGTCTTCCTCCCACCTTTCTTTTCTCTCTTTCTCTTCCGTTCTCCTTCTCTCCTTCGTTCATCGTCATCTTCCCTTCGACCAACTTTCCTCTTTAAGAACTTTGCATTCCATTCAAGGCTATGTCACAGGGGCCATTTTCCTTCGCTCGGGGAATGAAGGAAAAGGTTATTTTCTTCCTTTCTTTCTTCCTGTTTCCTTAATCTTCTTTGTGTAGAAGAAGGGAAGAGGGAGAGAGGGAAAGGGAGAGTGAGAGAGGGGGAAGGGGGAAGAGGGGGAGGGAGAAAAAGGGGGAGAGGAAGGAGAAAAGAGGAGAGAAGAAGGGGGAAGGAAGAGGGAGGGAAGAGAAAGGGAGGAAAGGAAGGAAGAGAGAAAGGGGGAGGTGGAGAGAGATGGAGGAGAGAGGGGGAGGAGGGGAGAGAGAAAGGGGGGTAGGGGAGAGAGATGGGGGGAGGAAGAGAGGAGAAAGAGAGAGAGAGGAGGATGGGAGTGGGGGAGAGAGGAGAGTGGGAGGGGGAGGGAAGGGAAGGGAGGTAGGGAGAGGGAGAGAGAGAGGAGGGGTAGGAAAAGTATTATGGTCTGAATGAAGTTCGTATCGGGAAGGGAAAGATGTTAATCATTATCTTTTTCTATTTCCCTCTTCTTTTCCACATAGAAGAGAGAGAGAGAGAGAGAAGAAAACATCACGATGAAAGAAAACTCACGACGGGAAAGTGGAAAAAATATATCATCTACTCTTCCATATCCCCCTCTTCTCCGTATATAGGAAAGGAAAAAAAGAAAGAAAAAAAAAGTAAAACGCATCACTGAAGGACTTTCTTTCCCCCCTCCCTCTTTCCCCCACCCCACCCCCCCTTAGACTACGTAGCCCCCCGCAGTAGGTAGCCGTAGCAGCGTCTCTATCCTCTCGCGTGGATGATGTCCCTGTCATCCTCCGTGCCTTGGATGACGACGTCCCGCAAGATCCGATTTTAATCTTGGAGAATATTTGATTTTCATCTTGAATGAACTGCCGCCGTCCCGCACTAGGGGCCCTCGGCTGTGGCCTCGCCCCCTTCCCCCCTCTCCCTTCCCCCTCTCCTCTCCTCTTCCTTCGTGTTACTCCTCCTTTTCCTATTCCTCTCTCTTCTTCCCTCTTCCTCCTTGCCTCTCCCCGTTCCTTCTTCTCCTTCCCTCTCAAGGGTCCTCCTCCTTTCCTCTTCCTATCTCTTCCTCCTACTCCCTTGTTCTCCTTCCCTCTCCTTGTTCCTCCCTCTCCCTGTTCCTCCTCCTCTCCTCTTCCTCCCTCTCCCTTTTCATCCTTCCCTCCTCTTTCGCTCTCTTCCTCCCTTTCCCTGTTCCTCCTTCTCCTTCCCTCTTCCTCACTCCCTTCTTCTCCCTCCTCTCTCCTTATCCCTTCCTTTTCCTTCCTTTTATCTGTTCCATCCCCATTCTGCCTTTATTCCACTTCCTTGGGTTTCTTTTCTTTTCTTTCTTTGGCGTCCCCCGGTTTTCTGTCCTCGCTCTCTCTCTCTTTTCCCTGTTCATTCCCTTCTTTTTTCTCTCGCTTTCTCTCTTCTCTCCCCCACCTCTTTCTCTCTCTTTTCTATTCGTAGCTTATGTTATCTCTTTTCATAATTTTTCTTATCCCCCTTTCTTTCTTTTTTTTTACATTTTCTTCTCATTTTTCTATTTACCTCTTCCTTTCTTTCCAATCTTCTCTTTCCTTACCTCTCCTTCCCCTTTTCTCTTCTCTCTTCCCCATCTTCGCTCTCCTTACCTCCGCAATCCTTTAAAACCGACCCCCCTTCCCCCCGAGTCTGCTCCCTCTGCCGTTTCTCCTTTTTATCAAGTTCCGTATCCCTGTGTTCCTTATCCCTTATTTCCTTATATTTCCTTATCCCTGTATCCCTATATTTCCTTATCCCTCCCATATTTCCTTATCCCTGTGTGTTCCTTATCCTTTATTTCCTTATCCCATATTTCCTTATCCCTTATTTCCTTATCCCATATTTCCTTATCCCCTTTCCTTATCCGAGTATCCCTGTGTGTTCCTTATCCCTATATGTTCCTTATCCCTGTGTTCCTTATTCCTCTTTGTTCCTTATCCTTACGTGTTCCTTATCCCTACTTGTTCCTTATCTCAATGTTCCTCATCCCTGCGTAGTTCCTTAAGTGTTATTTCCACGTACTTTTACCCAGAGAAAGATGTTACTTGATGTTCTGAACTCTTGTTCTCCCTGTGATGAGTCTGATTTTTCCATCATTGATTTTTATATGATGAAAAACCCAATATAGATTAGATCAAGTTTCCATCTGTGTGTCTTTTTTAAGAGAATATTACTATAGTATACTTGTAGTTGACCTTGATACTGTTATATATATATATATATTAATCAAGCTTCGACAACCGATTTTTTTTTCTCTCTCTCGCGTGCTCTCACTAAGTCCATTTTTCAAGCAAGAGAGAGAGAAAAAAAAAGGTAAGATAATCTGAGTGTGAAGTGAGATCGTGATAGCGTTGTCCAGGCTTGATTAGTTCCGTGTATCCCGCCCCCCGACACGCCCTCGCCTCTCCCCGGGCGTTCCTGTTTCATTCCTCGACCGCATTCCAACATCGGCGCACGGTTTCGGAGGTGCGAATTCACGCGTTGAGTCGCTCCGAAGCCGAGCCGAGTGAAGCTTCGGATGGTCTGGTTCGAAACGGATTCGTTCGTTCGGGGGCGAGAAAAGGGCGCGAAAAGGCAACCCCCGCCTGCCAGCAGAGACAACACAACGATGAATGAGTTTATTTCACTCCTTGAAAATTAGATACAGATTTTTACCTCGGATATATTCTTTCTCGTGAAAGAGTGCGTCCGTTTGTTTCTCTTCTTTTTCTGATAGTGTCACTGCTGGCGCGCGGGCCCAAGAAGGGACATTAATGTTGATGTTTTAACCCCTCCCTTTTAGCCACACCTCCCCCCCACCCGCCCCCTGTTCTCTTTCTCTCTTTCTATTTCTTTCTCGGAGGAAGAAAGGCGTTTCTCATTCTGCCTTTGTCTTTTCTTCATTACCCGGGTCTTTCAGCCTCTCCATCTCTATTATTTCGCCGTTGAGCACTTTCTTATCTGTCCCTCGACCTTTTTTTTCCTCCCCCTTTTCTCCATCTATCCCTTTCTCTGCTCTCGCGCTGTAATTTCCCCTTGTACTCCTTTCTTTTTCTTTTTTTCTGTCTCCCTTATCCTTGCATTTCCCCCCTCCCCCTCCCCCCTCCCCGTCTCCCCCATGTGCTCCGGAATGTTCCAATGTTTTACCCGCCATGACCGTCAACTTCTCTGTCTTTTCAGCCTCCTCCAATGAGAAGGACAGTCTTTCAAAAGGTTAGAATTTTGTCTTTATACTTTTAGCACCATTTTTTTCTCCATTAACTATTCGTCGACACTAACCTAGTGTAGTTGATATTATCTATATATGTATATGTATGTATGTATGTGTGGATATATATACATATATATGTGCATATGTAGATATTCATGCATATTTGTACGTATGCTCTCATGCACATATACATATATACTTACACACATGCTGTATATACGCTATTATTTGTGTACTGTAGCACTAAAACATGCGAATTTGGGTAAGAGAGATGACAGCTCGACCCCCCCATCGCCGCATACTGAACCGTGAGCATTGTACATGTACTAATTATCCACGCACTAATCCACACCGTAACACCACTCATTTATACGAGTGTAGTTCAGCCGGAGATACTCAGTGGCGACGGTGTAGATAGTAGATGGTATGGTGACACCTTTAATCGTGTGTTGTCATTGAGTTTGGTTTCGGTGGTACTGGTATTAAGCTTTTATTGATGTAGTTATAGTGATGTTTATTTTGGAAGTGTTTGGCTATTGCGCTACAGGGACGGTAAGTATGATGTTTTCCTGTATTATGTAACATTCGAAGGTAGTATTAAGCAATTAAGAATGAAAAGCATTTGTGTATATATATACATATATTTTTTATGTAGAGGATGACATACTTATCCCATCCTCTGTAACTTGGTATGAATAAACACTATTTTTGGTATGAATGGTCTAGTTTTGGTATTAATGGACACTAGTTTTGGTATGAATGAATAGTTGTGGTATTAATGAAGTATCCAAATGTATGATCCGTCTTATTCATTACGAAACGGTGGATAAAACATAATTATTTAGATTTAAAAATATGGTCTGGATAAACCATAATGAGACATAAGATAAAGAATTAAGGTCTGGATAAAGCATAATTAGACACTGGATAAAGAAATAAGAAGTCCCAGTATACTTTATGCACAGACCGAGTAGGATAAGTCGGGCAGGGGCAGCGAACGAGTCAACAGCTGGATAAAAGCATTCCAAGATTGGATTAGCTGGGAATCGGAGAAAAAAGAGGATAAACCGTGAGTGGAATCGAGGGTTTCTCGATGAATATTGGATCAGGACGCGGGTGGAGATGTCAAAACAGGCTAAATAATTGACGGATTTAATTGGATAGAACTGAGACGAGGCCCGTTTTAAAAGCATCAGAATTATATTAATATTTTGAATTTTTCTTATTTTTATTTTATTTTATTATTCTTCTGCTTCCCTTTCGCTGGGGATGGAAAGGTGGATAAAGGATGTGAAGATAAATAGCGGAAATAGTTTAGGTTTATATAGGCGAGTGCGCAACAACACGCGATTACACGAGTAAACAATTAATTTTATTTGGGGCTGATAACACGTTGCAAAATGTGGAAAATAGATAAGTCCGGGCAAATAGGACGAAAATAAATACACGAAACAGAAAATGATATGTTGAACAACGATAAAGTTAAATTGGCTCTGTTGAGTAGCAGGTTGCGAGAATGGGATGACTTGCAGAATTAGGGATACGATTGCGCGTGATAAATCCTTCAGAAATTAGATAGATATATAATTAGTGGATAATACTGCATATGCCTGATTAAAATATAGATAGAATTAGCGTGTGTTATTAATGAAATTTAGAATTAGCTTGTGTTACTGATATTAATTATGATCGACTTTTTTTTTAATATAAACGATAAAATCACCTGAAACATTATTTCCATATAATGAATAAAGACGCATATAAACTTATTACCAAGAGACAGAAGGCCAATAAAGAGATAGAAATTGAGGAGATGAGGAGGAGTAGTTTCCGAGAGCGAGCGAGAGGCAGACGGAACCGCCCGATTGTCTTCTACGGGCTGGAGGAGGAGGAGTAGAATGGCTAATCAAATCAGGAGGACAAAAGAAAGCCAAAATTAAAAGACCATCAAAAGTGGACTATAAATGGAGACCCCCCCCTCCTATACCCCCCCCCCCCCCCAAAAAAAAAAAAAAAAAAATCGAGATATCCCAGCCAGATGAAGAGAGAAATGAGTTTAAGTAAATATAACTATTGGATTCAGATGCACACCGACGAAGGAAAACACGAGGAGGGGAGGTGGAGGGAGAGGAAGGAGAGAGGAGGAGGACACACCGGCGAAGGAAAACACGGCGGGAGGAGGAGGTGGAGGTGAGAAGGAGGAAGGAGGAGAGGAGAAGGAGAGAAAGGAGAAGGAGGGGGAGAAGGTGAAGAGGAGGAGGAGGAGTAGGAAGAGTAGGGAGAAGAGAGGAGGAGGAAGAAGCAGCGGAGTTGGGAGGCTGGTAAGTAAGACGGGAACTGGGTGAGAGGAGGTAGGTTCGGCAAACTGTCAGGCCGTTGAATTGATCAGTCTTGAAGAACGGGGGGGGGGGACATGGCAGGCTGGAGACACATCAGGTCAGCCAGCAAGGGGGGGCGGGGACAGCTCTTGCAGGTCAGCGAACAACTGGGAAGATGAGAACATTGGCATTTCGGCGGAGGCAAAAGCAAGAAAGCAGCTGCGTCAGACGAAACAAGTTGATAGGAATAAAACAAGTCTCGGGAAGTGGCAACTCGCCCGAGAGAGCAAGTCGGCTGCCGTGCAAGGTGGCGGGGCGGCGATTGCGTCAACTGGTTAGCAATTCTTAAAGTTTGGGATTCCGTTTGTGCGATGCTGGGAGAGAACTTCCTGCTGGAGAGACAGGTGGCGGGCGCGGGCGGGCGGGCGGGCGGGAGGTTGTGTGAGGACCCAAAAGGGGCGAGGTGTGAACGACTGCGAATTTGTCAAAGGGTGACGTGTGTAATTTCACGTTTGAATACACATACACATAAACATACGTACAAAAGCAAAAACACAACACACACACATATACATATATATATATATATAATATAATATATATATATATTATATATAAATATATATATATATAGATATATATATAATATATATATATATATTATATATATATATGTATATATATGTATATATATATATATATATATATATATATATATATATATATATTATATATTATATATATATAATATTATATATA
>NW_020869100.1:30000-35000 GCF_003789085.1 Penaeus vannamei | reverse complement strand
GAGAGGGAGAGAAGAGAGAGAGAGAGAGACTGACTTAACACACCGTATAAGAATCTCACGAAAATTCCATAAGACACGAGATAAAAAAAACACCCCCTCCCAACCCCCCTCAATCTCTAAGGACAAAAACGGACGAAAATCACACCATAAGTCCCCGCTCAGACGACCTTTTTTACCACGCGGATTAATGTCATTAGCAGGTCATCCATCAAGTGATAATATCCGCATGTCAGTCAAGGATCACAGGTCCCATACCCCCCCCCCACGCCCACCTCCCCCCTACCCCACGCCCCCCCGCCCTGTTCTCGATGACCCGGGCGTTTACCTTCGTTTTCGCCTTCTTTCCCTATCTCATCGGTCTTGGTCTTCCTCGGCCTCTTTGGCTTCTATTTTCTTCTTCTTCCTCTTTCTCATCTATTTTTCTTCCTCGTCCTCTTTGCCATCTATAATCTTCTGTCATTTTTTCCCTCTATCTCTCTTTACTTCGACTTCCTCTTTGTCATAAATTTCTTTCTGTTTCTTCTTTGTCATCTATTTTTTCCTCTTTGTCATCTTTTTCTTCTTTTCCTCAATATCATCTATTTTGGTCTTTTTCTTTCGTTATGCCATGATCTATTTTCTTCATTCTCTCCTTCTATTTCTTAATAATTAACTTCACGCTGATGAATATTATCCTTATTCTGGTCACAACAAAGTGACCTGACAATTAATTAAAGTATGCAAAAATATGTAGTTTTCGAAGATATCAAAGATCTTTCTCCGTCTCATAAATAAGGAAGATTGATGGGATATATGAACACAAAAATCATCACCCTACTGGAAGATGATAAAAATTATTCTTGATAACGTGATGAATTATGTATAAAGATGATTTTTGCTAACTTATTGATAATAAGAAAAAGAAGTTTTGGAAAAGAAATAATAACCCTTATCGCCATTTCAGATAAGTCATAATACAGCAATATATTTTCTTTTAAGAGAAACGAGCAAAATGTCATTTATACACGTGAATCATAAAAAAAAAAAATTATCTTAGAGTATGGTGTATATGGATGGCCTTATGTATCACGTCAATATCTCCTGTTATCAAACTGAAAATATATATATATATATATATATATATATATATATATATATATATATATATATATATATATATATATATATATATATATATATATATATATATTCATATATCTATATGTATATCTATATCTATATCTATCTATCTATACATATATATATACATATATGTTTACACACACACACACACACACACACACACATACATTCATATATAGGCCTATAATCCCTGGACCTGGTAGTCTCCACCTTTCATACATTCAGACACAGAATTGAGACAAATTTCGGTCGTTGTGAATAGTTTGAACCAGGCTTCTGAGATCTCACATCAAAATTAATTTAACAATACTTACCTCTGATAAATAATTATCGATCTTCCAGGCCTCAATATTCCAATATCAAATACACATTATTTGTCCAGTGTTCAAAACATATCGCTAGATTTTGCCGTTTTTTCGGCTTTGGGGATTTTATTACTTTTACCATTTTTTTCATTATAAATGGGCAATATGATTATTATCATCATTATTATCATTATTGTCATTCTACAAGAGAAAATATGCAATAAAGTGATCATTCTGGGGGGCGTAGGTATAATACAGCACGAACCGTATTCATGTTGACAAATGTGGAAAGGTATGAATGAGAACGAATATCTTTACAATACAAGAAATGTATTTAACCGGTTTCGATTATATCTTCGTCAGAAATACATGACGAATATATAATCGAAACCGATTAAATACATCTCTTGTATTGTGAAGATATTCGATCTCATTCATACCTTTCCACAATAATACAGCACCTTCAATTGTCCTTTCCTAATGTTCCTCTGTGTACCACTTGCAGCACACGGACACGCGAACGATACTCTATAAGGGTCCGAGGCTCTTCCCCTTGAGTGGTCGAACCAGGAAGGGCGCAGTGCAGTTGGCGGAGGACTCGAACCCGAGGAGTCTGTGAGAAGGAAGACCTATGCTTAAGTCCGGTCTTTGGCGCAGGGAGTCTTCCGCGTGAGTAAAGACCGTTCGTGTAAAATGAGCCTCAGCAATGGATACAGTGGCAATTTGTGTATTATAATTACGAATTTAGTATCCAGATTGTTTTCTTCTTATCCCTATTATCAGGATAATAATTCATGATATTACCCATAATAGTAGGTGTAGGTAGCATGACATGGTTTCTTACTGTAATTGACATTTTTTTTCGATATTGTTATTTTTACAACAGTCGTTATTGTTCTCGCTATGATTATATTTTTTTTACTTTGTAGAAATATTAGAAGTAATAGTAGTATTAGTGACATTGCTGTTTTTACTTCTGCTACTATTATTAGCATTATCATAACTATGTTTTTATCATCACCATCATTTAAATCATTATCAATATTTCTTTCGTCCTCGTTATTATTTTTCTATTGTCATTATCGTTATTTTTATCTCTATTAGTACCACTACCACTATTGTCCTTATGATTATTAGTACCATTATTGCTAGTTATGACTGTTATTATAACCATTATTATTACCATTATTACCATTTTTATTGTTACTAGTAGTAGTAGTAGTATCATTATTATTATTATCATCTTTATCATTACTAGTATTATTATTATAATCATTATCATTATTAATATCATCATTATTATCATTACTAGTATTATTGTTATTACTATTATTATCATTATCATTATCATCATTATTATCATTATTACTATTATTATTATTATTATTATTATTATTATTATTATTATTATTATTATTATTATTATATTATTATTATTTTATTATTATTATTTTGTTGTTGTTGTTGTTGTTTTGCTGTTGCTGTTGTTATTTTTATCATATTATTATTATTATCCTCATCTTTATCATTACTATCATTATCATTATTATTATCGTTATAATTATCATCATTGTCGTTGGTGGTGTTATTGTTGTTTTGCTGTTGTTGTTGTCGTTGTTGTTGTTATTGCTATTGCTATATCGTTATTTTTATTAATATTACTATTATCTTCATTATCATCAAAATCATCGTCATCATCATCATTATCATTATCATTATTATTATTACTATTACTATTATCATTATCATCATATCATTATCATTATTGTTATTATCATTATCATTATCCTGATTGTTACTATGTTAGTATATCATCATCACCATTATCATCATCCTCATCATCATCATCATTATCCTGATTGTTACTATGCATCATCATCACCATATCATCATCATCATCATCATCATCACCACCACAACCACCATCATTATCATATCTTCATCATCATCATAAATCAAAATCATCATCATCATCATCAACACCATCATCACCATCATCATCATCATCACCACCACCACCACCACCGTCATCATCACCACTGTCCTACATGCAAGTAATAATCATCGTTGTCATTACTAACAGCATTATCACAAGTGCTGCGGCCGTTCAATATGTGCCTGTTCACGCTGAGCAAATTGCTTGGGAAAACTTAACACAGTGCTTGCTTCATAAGATAATTAATATGCAAGCACACAGACACACCACATGACGCTGCCACCAAAGCATGCGTGTGGGGTTTTCAACGTGTGTTTGTTCGAATGAGGAATGTGAATATTGGAGATTTGAATGATAGTAATTATTATTATATTATTAGAGATATGGATGATAGGGAATGATAGTAATTGCGAGGATGTTTATGGTGGTAATGATACGAACATGGATATCACTGCTAATGATTACAGTATGATAATAGCAATAAGAATAATAATAAGAATGGTGATAAGGCCACAGTTATTCTATTTGGTTTACATATTTTATTTCTGAAAACCTCTGACAGGCGGTCGCAAAATAAGCATGAAAATAATTAGGTATTTTAACTACTTTTTAGAACAGTTTGATAATTCCTGGAAACATGTGACGGTAAAAATAATAATAAATAATAAATAAATAAAATAAATAAAATAAATAAAAAAATAAAAAAATAATGATAAAGAAAATAGAAATACGACACATCACGTCTGGAACCAGTACTGCTCATGTGCCGACAGACAGGCATGATCTCCTCGACGAACCTGTGACTCATCGTGCCTGAGACAATCGGCAGACACCATCGACTGTGGAGGTTTCTAGAGGTTTAATCTACAGACCTGTGTGAGTATGTGTGTGTGTGTGTGTGTGTGTGTGTGTGTGTGTGTGTGTGTGTGTGTGTGTGTGTGTGTGTGTGTGTGTGTGTGTGTGTGTGTGTGTGTGCTAGAAACTATGGATGCATTTCGAATCGTGTACATCATCGGAAAGCGAGTGAAGACGAGGTTATAATTTTTTGTTACATCTGCACTGATTTATTTTCCAGATGGTTGACTATGGTCATCACCGGCAGTAAATTTTAAAAATAAAAAAGTTTATACATAGTCGATTTCTCAATTATTTTTACTTTCGAAAATCGGGAAAAAATAAGTGCGGCGGATACGTAAACCAAGGGATGAAATAATTGTTGCTTTATGCACTAATCTATAGCTATAATTGATCAGAACACTGGAATCAAATCGTATCGGATTAGGTATGGCGGGAAAAAGGAAGTCGATTTCTCAATTATTTCTATTTTCGAAAATCGGGAAAAACAAATAGGCTTCGGCGGATCCGTAAACGAAGAAATAAAATAATTGTCACCTAATGATAACAACAAAAATGTCAATAACAATAATATTGAAATAACAGTAAAAATAATCATGGTGAAGAAATATTATACAACTGAAAATATTACTGACTAAAAGACGAGCAAACGACTCGGTCTAGACTTTAAAAGAAGAGTTTATCCTTCACTGCACACACACACACATATGCATATATATAATATATATATATATATATATATATATATATATATATACTATATATATATATATATATATATA
>NW_020869100.1:12500-15000 GCF_003789085.1 Penaeus vannamei | reverse complement strand
TATATATATATATATATATATATATATATATATATATATATATATTATATATATATATATATATATATAATATATATATTATATATATATATATATATATAATATATATATATATATATATATATATATATAATATATATATATATATATATATATATATATATATATATATTATATATAATATATATATATATATATATATATATATATATATATATATATATATATATATATATTATATATATATATGTCACCCAGCTATATCTTATATCTTCATATTATATACTACATATTTGAATAATCATATATTTATCACATACGTATCTTCACACATACATATACATATGCATATACGGCTGACTATTGCTTTGCCTGCTTATTTCTTTCTGGCAACACTAGACATTCCAATGTTGTGCTGTCTATCCCTTACCGCGAGGTATGTATTGATGTAACACGTGCATGTTCGTCACCGGTTGTCACATGCTAACAACGTGACGATCTTTAGACCACTGTGTAGATGAGGCAAACCCTACGGGGAGATAAGGAGCAACACCTCCACCCAGGAACAGCCGCACACCAACATTCTATACTTTAAATGGAGTCAAGACGTCTTGGTTGTCTACTTTAAACCCTTTACTCTTGTAGGCTCATCATTCGGGTCTATATCTATATCTATATCTATATATCTATATCTATCTATCTATCTATCTATCTATATATATATATATATATATATATATATATATATATATATATATATATATATATTATATAATAATAATATATATATGACTTTGATTTGACATTCATAATATATGTCTTTATGCGCATTAAGAATTTGTTGGAAAATGGAGCGATATTTCCAGACCGCAAATTATTTTTTAGTAAATTTTGTTTGAAAGCTAGTAGATTGGTAATGTTGATTTTTGCATATATGGTTATATTATATGGAGGGGAAAATATTCTTGTTCAGAGTGACGCTGGCTTCCCTTGGAGACAGGGAGTTGAAATCAAGCAACTGTTGACATTAATTTTAGGGGAATGATATAAGTTGGGGATGGATGCAATATCATATCATGTCGATTCATTCATGCATGTTAAGGAATATCTCAGAGCGACGCCGGTTTCCCTTGGAGACAAATCGTGGTTAAGGAAAGAGTGAAAGGATAAGATGACGCTGTCTTGAGGCCCGCCATGTTTGCTTGTCGCCAGAACCGAGAATGATAAGAGACGGAGAACATTCGGTCCGTAGCTCGTCCAAGGAAGCAGTCCCACAACAGCTAGATAAGTGAGAAGGAGTGTTTGTTTGTTTTGTATGTAGCTGGCGGAAAAGGGTTATGCATAATGTGTGAATTGTTTGGAGTCTGCGTTTTGTCTTATTATCTCATTTTGCTGTTCTTCTCCATCCCAACAATCATTCCAGTAGTTAAAAGTCCGTATTTTTGGGTAATTTCATGAATATTAAATCATTAGATTGATTTACTAAGCCCCACAGGCAAAGGCCAAGATATGTAGAGAAATAGTAACTACCCTTATTGAAGGATAAACCCATATATATATATATATATATATATAATATATAATATATATATATATATATATATATATATATGTGTGTGTGTGTGTGTGTGTGTGTGTGTGTGTGTGTGTGTGTGTGTGTGTGTGTGTGTGTGTGTGTGTAAAAACAAAAATAGTCAGGTTTGGTTGACCAACATTTACAGCCTTTTCCTTTGTGTATAGAAGGAAGAATTGAGCCCCCAAGGCCTGCCTTGACCGCAAGCTAAGCTACCTTAATATAATTATTGGGTTTCTCGGGACAACCCTAGATTTAGGTCCTGGATGGTGGCCATTGGTGTTAAAATTGATATCGATAAGATTGTTAGCAATAAATCTAGCCAAAATTGAATAGGACTATTGGTATATTTTGTATATCTATATTTGAACTCGACATACATAGATAGGTAGATAGATAGATAGAGAGAAATACATACATATATATATATATATATATATATATATATATATATATATATATATATATATATATATATATATATATATACACACACACACATTTAGAGAGAGAAAGAGAAATATCTGAATTATGTTAAGCACAAACATTCTGTAGCCGCAAAACATTTTCGGATATGCGACTACCACAGGATTTTACGTATTTTGTTTCTCCTTCCCAGAATGCTTCAAACTTTGAAAGCATCATTTTCTTCTTCTTCTTCCGTTTTCAAGTTCATCAGGGTTTATTCGTTAGTATTCATTTATTCCCTTTACCCCTCCACACACACACTCTCCCCCCCCCCGCCCCAGATCTCTTAATTTCCTCTTGCATCTCTCCTGCAACCAATTTACTTTGTCAGAGAGTTGCTAATAATGTTCTCATAATTTGCTTAGTCATTATCATTATTGTTATTATTATCATTATCATCATTGTTATTTTTATTATTCATTATCGTTACTAATTTCAGTGCCAGTAGTTATATAATAA
>NW_020869099.1:536962-539390 GCF_003789085.1 Penaeus vannamei | reverse complement strand
AAGAAAGGCTGAAAGCAGACTAAGAAGAGAAAGACACAAAAGAACCAGACAAATAGACAGAGAGACAGAAAGACAGATAAATAGATATAAAGACGAACGAACAGAGAGAGGGAAGAAGAAAAGGGGTGGGGGAGTTGGAAGGGAGGGGGCAGTCAGAAACCACAAAACCTAGACAACAGAAACCTTACGATAGCATACACATGCCTCCCCCTCTCCCTCCCTCCCCCCCCCCTCCCATTCCATAAAAGCCCATCCGAAACATCATATGAGGGAATATGTGTCCAAATACAAATACAGTTTCGTATTTAAATATTTTGTTCACTAATCAAGATTTCACTTATGCAGCGAGTAAGAGAGAGAGAGAGAGAGAGAGAGAGAGAGAGAGAGAAGAGAGAGAGAGAGAGAGAGAGAGAGAGAGAGAGAGAGAGAGAGAGAGAGAGAGAGAGAGAGAGAGAGAGAGAGAGAGAGAAGGAGGGAGAGGAAGGGAGAGAGGGAGAGGGAGGGAGGGAGAGAGAGGAGAGAGAGAGAGAGAGAGAGAGAGAGAGAGAGAGAGAGAGAGAGAGAGAGAGAGAGAGAGAGAGAGAGAGAGAGAGAGAGAGAGAGAGAGAGAAAGAGAGAGAAGAGAAAGAGAGTCAGAAACAGAGAGAAAGAAAGAGAGAGTCAGAGACAGAGAGAAAGAGGGAGAAAGAAAAGGATATATATCATAAAAAATAAAGAATATAAGGATATATATATATATATAATATATATATATATATATATATATATATATATATATATATATATATATATATATATATATATATAATAAAGAATATATAAACACCCCCTTTCCTGCTATCCCCCTCTTCTCTCTTCCTTCTCTTTATTCCCTTCCCCCTTGCCTCTCTCCTCCACCTCCCTTTCTCCTCCTTACTCATACCCTTTCTATCTATGTTATGTATCTATTCTATGTTCATTCCTCCTGTGTACAATGGACGGGGTGGAGCGTCTATATACTGTTTATATAAACATCAACATTTTCACCTTAATCGCACGACAATTATGAAACAAAGTCTATTGACGTGAATATATCGATGTTCATGTTATAGATGGAGGTTTTGATAGACAGAAGAATTAATAAAACATTTTATGGTTATTGGTAATTGATGTTCATGTTATAGATGGAGGTTTTGATAGACAGAAGAATTAATAAAACATTTTATGGTTATTGGTAATTGATGTTCATGTTATAGATGGAGGTTTTGATAGACAGAAGAATGAATAATTTTTATGGTTATTGGTAATTGATGTTCATGTTATAGATGGAGGTTTTGATAGACAGAAGAATTAATAAATTTTATGGTAATTGGAATGATATTCTGTTTGTATGCGCATACCATCATAAAAGATAAATATTCATCCATTCTACATCTACATATCTATCAGAAAGGGAGATAGATCTATTATGCAGATATATATACGTAGAGTTCTGCGTATGAATATGTTAAATTAATATTTATATATACTAATATTCATCCCTCTAAATCTACATATCTAATACAGAGGGAGATAGATAAATCCAAATCTATTATGTAAGATATATAGTTCTGCGTATAGTTCTGGGTATGAATATGTAAATTAATATTTTATATTACCAATATTCATCCCTTAAATCTACATATCTATCAGAGAGGGAGATAGATAGATCCATATATTTATGTAGATAGATAGTTATGCGTATAGTTCTGCTATGAATATGTAAATTAATATTATTATATTACTAATATGCATCCCTCTAAATCTACATATCTATTAGAGAGGTAGATAGATAGATCCATATCTTATCATGTTGATAGATATACCTAGAGTTCTGCGTATGAATATGTTTGATATAAATTGATATTCATATATATCAATATTCATCCCTTAAATCTACATATCTATCAGAGAGGGAGATAGATAGATCTATTATGTAGATAGATAGTTATGCGTATAGTTTGCTAATGAATATGTAAATCAATATTTCATATATATCAATATTTCATCCCTCTAAATCTACATATCTATTAGAGAGGTAGATAAATAGATCCATATCTACCATGTTGAATAGATATGCGTATAGTTTATCGTATGAATATGTTTGATATAAATTAATATTCAGATATACCAAATATTCCATCCTCTAAATCTACTATCTATCAGAGAGGGAGATAGATAGATCCATATCTATTATGTAGATAGATAGTTCTGCGTATGAAATATGTAAATTAATATTCAAATATATACTAATATTCATCCTTCTACATCTACATATCTGTCAAAAGGAGATAGATAGATCTATTATGTAGATAGATAGTTCTACGTATGAATATGTAAATTAATATTAATATATACTAATATTCATCCCTCTAAATCTACATATCTATCAGAGAGGGGGATAGATAGA
>NW_020869099.1:529462-531962 GCF_003789085.1 Penaeus vannamei | reverse complement strand
TTTGAACATAAAAGCAGACGAACTTGAACATAAAAACACTAAAACTAGAAACGACATAAAACACTAAAAATGAACGAAAACACAAACGTAAAACACACTAAAACACAAACGTAAAACACACTAAAACACAAACGTAAAACACAAACACTGGTAAAACAAAAAACAGAAATAAAACACGTAAATGCAAGGACATTAAAATACTTTTGAGGCACCGGGTCTTATTATATCACTGAGCTTTACTAAAAAATATCACGAATGTCTCCTGATACCTTAACCGATAACTCCCACGACCACTTAGCTCTCGAGAAAGCCCATTCCGGGGTTCCTCACCAACGTCTGGCTCCTCCTGTGACCCAAGGAGCAATCCCCTTATTTTTGCCTCTTCTGTTCCTCTTTACCTCTGTGGCGCGAAAGAGTAATTGAGGAGTTGAATCTCTAAAGTTATTCATTTAATATCTTTAAAAACACCAAAAGAAAACTAAAATTAATAAAATAAATACTTAAAACAAAAGAACTAAAATAATAGATAGTGAATTAATTAAAAGATAAAATATGTGATCATTCCTCGTTCACTTTTTCTGCCACTTATGTATAATGGTTCCTTGCATTTAGGTGGAATAATAAAAACACATTTAAAAAGAATGTTTAAAACAATAAAATAGACAAAACAATAAAAGAAAGGAGGAGTGGTGGCGCTTTCCTTCCCTTGTGCCCCGTTTTCTATGCAGGTGGGTAGCCTCGGGGCGAATTCACGGCATCCTCACCCCGCGGAGATAAAAAACACTGCTGTTATTGCCCTTCCGATTATATTTTCAGATTTCCTTTTGTTGCCTGTGGGAGAGTGATAATGAGAGGGGTTTGATGACATTTGCGTCGTGGTCACGGCAAAAACACGTGATTCACGACACCCTCCTTCTCCCTCCTCCCCCCCCCCCCCCGACTCATACACTCTTCACGGCAACAAGTCCGAGTCTGTGGACCGGGAGGGAGAGAGGGGGAGGGAGGAAGGGAGGGGGAGAGAGGGAGGGGTGGAGTGGAGAGGGGGGGGAGGGGATGGGGGGGGGTGTCCACGAGGGTCCAAGGTGTCCTGTCCTTCGCTAGCGATGCACACGGAAGAATAAATTGACGTTCAGAGGCGTCGTTTTGCAATGCCTGGAGGTTTACGTCGCACACATACACACGCACATACACACACACACACGCACATAAACGCACAACACGCACACTACACGCACAACACACACGCACATAAACGCACACACGTACGCACGCACACAACACACACAGACACACGCACATACCCACACATACACACACACACACACACACACACACATACACATACAGTAGATAGATAAATAGAGAAGTAGATTGATAGATATAACAGATAGATATACATTGGCGTTCATGTGTGTGCAAGTGTGTACGTGTATATGACTCTGATATATATATATATATATACGTATCAGTGTGTATGCATTGTGTATCCGCAAAGATATAGATATATATTGGCGTTCGTGTGCGTGTGTATGTGTGTACGTGTATGTGACTGTTATATACGTGTGCGTGTGCGTGTGTGTGCACTATGTATCCGCAAAGATATAGATATACATTGGCGTTCGTGTGTGTGTATGTGTGTACGTGTATGTGACTCTATTATATACGTGTGCGTGTGTGTGCATTGTGTATCCGCAAAGATATAGACCATCTAGTAATCCAGATACTAAGTAAAGGGAGACAGGGAGAAAGAAGAGAAAGAGGGAACAAAGCAAAGCAAAGAGAACTTGTGGGGTTTGGGATTTTGGCGATTATTTTGAAAAGGTCCAAAGAAAAGAGACAAACAGCGGCTATGACCTTTTCAGAGTTGTTGGAAAAGTTCAGATACAGGCGCACTTGACGATAAAGGGAGTGTGAAGGAAATAGAAAGGTAGAGCGAGAGAGAGAGAGAGAAAGAGAGAGAGAGAGAGAGAGAAAATGAAAATGAGAGAATGAGAGAGAGAGAGAGAATGAAAGAGAGAAAAAAATAAAATGAGAGAGAGAAGAGAGAGAGAGAGAGAGAGAGAGAGAGAGAGAGAGAGAGAGAGAGAGAGAGAGAGAGAGAGAGAGAGAGAGAGAGAGAGAGTGAAAATGAGAGAGAGAGAGAGAAAATGAAAAGAGAGAGAGAGAGAGAGAGAGAGAGAGAGAGAGAGAGAGAGAAGAGAGGAGAGAGAGAGAGAGAGAGAGAGAGAGAGAAAAAATGAGAGAGAGAGAATGAAAATGAGAGAGAGAGAGAGAAAGAGAAAAATATCCCTGTCGACTCCAAACCGAAAAAAGGTATTGCCAATAGCTCTTTATGCCGCTCAAAACTTGGCAACATTTCCACATTTCGAAATACAACTTTTATATCATAAGCGACCAGGGTGCTGCATCTTTTTTTTTGTTTATACTAACACTCATTGACGCTCTCTCCTCTTTTTTTTGTTTATACTAACACTCCCTGACACTCTGTCCATCTGTTCCC
>NW_020869099.1:514462-516962 GCF_003789085.1 Penaeus vannamei | reverse complement strand
CCAAGAATTTAATATAAATCACTTATTTGATTGAGTTATGCCATTCAGTAAAATATTGTAAACTCTAGTAATATGAATTAATTAAAATATGTCGTATATTGCCTACTGCTAGATCTGACTCCCACGCATTAGAAAGATTGACAGTTTAAAGAGAATATATGCTTAGCTAAATGTTATATAAAATTCATACTTTACATTAAGTATCATTGACCGTGTTTTCTCGTTTTTTTTTTTTTTTTTTTTTTTTTTTTTTTTTTTTTTTTTTTACTTTCTAAGACATTCTTGGTTGTTTTCAAGATTGAAATTTACTTAAGACGTGGGCTATTTTCTTTAAGATGCAAAAGAAAGGGGCTTTCAGTGCTTATGTAATATTACGTAGTTTATAAAGTACACATCTTTTTAGACTGACATTGGCAGGGAAATAAAAGTACTTTAGAGTGGTTCAAAAATTCACTTTTATTCAATCTTAATATTAGATATATTAAGTGGTTCGTCGCTATAAACTATATTTACTTTTTGCTTAATTAAATCACACACACACACTCACGCACACACACACGCACACACACGCACAGGCACACACACACACAACACACACACACACACACACACACACACACACACACACACACACACACACACACACCCACACCACACCCACCACCCACCCACACACACACACAAAACACACCCACACACAAACACACAAACACCCCCCCCCCACACACACACAGAAAGTTCTTCCTTTAGTTTCTACCCAGTCACTTAGTCCTGAGGTAATTAAAGATCACTAAAGCAAGGATGTATCATTGTTGGACTATAGTTAAGTAATTTACACATACTGTACAATCCATGATCATCATCATTATTGTTAATAATAAAGGAATTATCATGAAAATCATCATAATTACCTGAATTAATGTTAAAATCATCATAATTACCTGAATTAATGTTAAAATCATCATAATTACCTGAATTAATGTTAAAATCTGAATTAATGTTAAATCATAATATTACTGAATTAATTTAAAATCATCATAATTACATGAATTAATGTTAAAATCATCATAGTTATCATTTAAAAGCGAAAAGGGGGGTTTCTATACGTTATTTGTCCATACTAAAAAGTGATTCAGTGAATACAATGTGTGAATATCTTATAATATTATGAATATAATATCGATTATCTTCAGAACAAAATCGTGCCTATTGGAGGAGTTTTCAATTTCACTATTTGGAAGACTTTTTTTTTGTAAGACGAGAGAAATGTAAAACATTGAGCGTGCAACATTTAGTGATAGAGGTAGACACTATTGCTGGGAGGGGACATGTAGAGATCAGGTGTGTGTGTGTGTGTGTGTGTTTATATGCGTGTATTGTGCGTGTATGTGTGTGTGTGTGTGTGTGTGTGTGTGTGTGTGTGTGCATGTGTGTGTGTGTGTGTGTATATATGTGTGTGTGTGTGTGTGTGTGTGTGTGTGTGTGTGTGTGTGTGTGTGTGTGTGTGTGTATGTGTGTGTGTGTGTGTGTGTGTGTGTGTGTGAGTGTGTGTGTGTGTGTGTGTGTGTTGTGTGTGTGTGTGTGTGTGTGTGTGTGTGTGTGTGTGTGTGTGTGTGTGTGTGTGTGTGTGTGTGTGTGTGTGTGTGTATGTGTGTGTGCGTGTGTGTGTGTGTGTGTATGTGTGTGTGTGTGTGTGTGTGTGTGTGTGTGTGTGTGTGTAAGAGGGGTTGTCATAAAGGTATGATTATTGATGGAGAAAAAAATGATATAAATAGATAATGAATCTTATTTCAGAAATTGCAGCCAAATGATCACTTCACTAACCAAAAGAGCAATTTAAACAAGAAAACCAACTATGGTAGGTAAGAGTAAAGTCTTCTTTTTAAAGAATAAAGTGACCAGTCGTAACCGAAGGAGCAGAAATAGAAGAAATGAGGTGATTAGGAAAATTGGATAATCAGACAATGACGCAATCATCCCGGAAAAGGCTCCGAAACATGATATTTTGAATTTAAAATACCAATAGATAATTCTAGAGATCCCATCATAACAGGCACTGCAGATAGATGGCCGGTTAATAGAAATGTGCAATACCAAGCTGGCCGTTAATAGCAATGTGCGATGCCAAACGTTATGTGCTGTATCTGATGCTAGAGGAATTTCAGCTGATTAACTAAAGCAGCGTAGGACAAAATAAGGTATTTAACGGATAAGATAAGTCTAGCCAAATACATCAGGGGTGAGAAATGTTGCCAATGCACGGGTTGACAAATTACCTGTTTAGTCCAGGATAAACTGGATATTTTAGTCTGATCTTATGAAATAACATGAAATGCGACGTTAAGTAACAAGTATAGTAAAAATATTATATTGGTAAAGGATTGCCTTAGTGTTTGACGCCATCTCATCCAAAACTAGTTAAAAAAAAAGATGCTACAGTATTTTTTTTTTAGAATTTGACAGCAAATTAGTTTGACTTGTAGTTTAAAAAAGATGCTAC
>NW_020869099.1:504462-509462 GCF_003789085.1 Penaeus vannamei | reverse complement strand
AAGAAAGCAAATAGATGATGGTGGTGATAAAGATAGTGAATGTGATAATAGCAATATTAATAATAGTAATCATAATGATTTTGATGTTAATGATAATAATAATGATAATAATGATGATAATGATAATAATAATGATAACAATAATAATAGTAATAATGATAATAATAATGATAATAATTATAGTTATAATAAAAATGATGTTAATGATGATAATGATGATAATAAAGATAATACTGCTACTACTACTGGAATAATAACAATAATGATAATAACGATAATAATAATAATAACAACAACTAGAAGCACGCAGAGACCGCATACCTCCGCCAGGAGCAATAGGATAATAATCCAAGCACCAAAAGTTGACCGTATCTCGCATGCTAATAATAATAATAATAATAGTTACCCCTATTATCAAGGCCATAGGGGTAACTGATGCAATCATTTAAAACATAACTTTAAAACTTCTTGATCATAACTTCTTAAAGGTATCCTGCCAACCAACGTACCAACCAACAAACTAACCACCGCTAACAAACTTGGCGCAGATAATAATGTTGGAAATGTTAATGATAACAATAACAACAACAATAGTAATAATGATGAAAATGAAAAATACAGCGAACACAAGAAGGGAATTCAGGAAAACGAAAAAGAACAGCAAAAAAAAAAAAAAAAAAAAAAGAAAAAAAAGAAAAAAAAAAAGAACCAAAATAGAAATAAAAATAACACTGGAAAATATCCTCACATGAAAATTCCTCAATATTTTGCATAAATAAATGATGCCTGAACTCTGTCCATATATATATTTTCCTTGATAGTTATTGTAACAAGCTCGGTGACACGAATCTGATAAAAATGAATATATTTTCGAAAATTCATATCTTTGTGTTTTGTTTTATTTATCAATTTTTCATTGCAAATATTTACATGCTACGTTGCAAACCAGAAAATATATTTAAAAGAAATAAATGAGGAATGATAGAAATCAGAAAGTGCGAGGATAAATCGCAAAATATTTATTTCGAGGAAAGAGAAGGATTGAGAGGGAAAGAAATAGAGAGAGAGAGACCGAGAGAGTGAGAATAAGAGAGTGAGAGAGAGAGAGAGAGAGAGAGAGAGAGAGAGAGAGAGAGAGAGAGAGAGAGAGAGAGAGAGAGGAGAGAGAGAGAGAGAGAGAGAGAGAGAAGAGAGAGAGAGAGAGAGAGAGAGGAGAGAGAGAGAGAGAGAGAGAGAGAGAGAGAGAGAGAGAGAGAGAGAGAGAGAGAGAGAGAGAGTGAGAAAAGAGAGAGAGAGAGAGAGAGGGAAGAAGAGAGAGAGAGAGAAGAGAGAGAGAGAGAGAGAGAGAGAGAGAGAGAGAGAGAGAGAGAGAGAAGAGAGAGAGAGAGAGAGAGAGAGAGAGAGAGAGACCGACCTGTTGCATCTGCAGTTCATTTCAATTCCATTTCAAATTTTCTTTATATATGGCAAATTTGTTCTTTTTTACATTCACCATCAAAGATGCTTGTGTTTGTTTATCATTATATGTATATAAGTATGTATATATATGTATTTATATAAATAGATAGATAGATGGATACAGACATAGATATAAACACATGTATATATAAGTATTTTCATATTATATACATATAATGTATATATATATATATATATATATATATATATATATATATATTATATATATATATATATATATATAATATATGTATATACATATATATATATATATTTACATATATAATATATGTACATATATATATATATATATATATATATGTATATATATATATATATATATATATATATATATATATATATACATATATATATATATACATACATACATGTATATATAATATATATATATATATATATATATATATATATATTATATAAATATATACATGTACATACATAATACATACATACACACAACACACACACACACACACACACACACACACACACACACACATATATATATATATATATATATATATATATATATATATATATATATTATATAATATATATATACATATATAAACAAATCACTTCAACATTAATCTATCGATCGCTTAAATTGCAACAGAACACATTTTTTTCTGAGCTCGCCCGTACAAACTCCCTTTCGTCAATACTCGAAACTGATTAATCTCTCTCTCGCGTCAATAGCCACAGCAACCGGTCTATCTCCTTCAATCGAATTATATATTCACGACGGCCGTAAAATAGATTAAAACAGACATGGCGAGTAAGTAGAGCAAGCAGGTGAAAAGTTGTTATGGGATGGGGGTTGTTGGTGCGAAACGAGGTGTTTAAAAGGTCGTTTGTTTGTTTTTATTCTGTAGTTCGAGCGGAGAGTAAACAAGGGAATGGCGGATTGAAGTTAAGTTGATTCTTCGTAACTGATAGTGTTTTTTCTTGCTTGATGTGGTTGATTTTTTTAAAAAACTTTTAAAGTGGGTGTTTAGTTGATTAATTGGTCTGTTGTTCTGTTTGTTTCGTTCTTTCGTTTTTGATAATGCTTGATTGGGGTTTAATTTTCTCTCTCTCTCTCTCTCACTCCTCCTCGTCTTTCCTCTCTCTATCTCTCTCCTTTCTCTCTCTCCCCCCCTCCCCCGTCTTTCTCTTCCTCACTCCCCCCCTCTTTCTCTCTCTCTCTCTCTCTCTCTCTCTCTCTCTCTCTCTCTCTCTCTCTCATATATATATATATATATATATATAATATATATTTTATATATACGTATATATACACATATGTATATACGTACGTACAAATACGTACATATATACATACATATATAGATATACACATATCTAATACACCACACATATGCATGTATATATACGTTAACATATATCATATATCAATAAAAAAAACAACAAAAAACAGACAGATATCGCTTGACTGCCGCGAAACTTTTAGCTTTTAACAGAACACGATCTGGGTTTCCCTCACTCTTCAGCGCTGTGTCTCCTCTGTTCTTTCAGCGCCAGATATTGCTCTGCTGAGTCTCCGGGCCTGTTGTTGTTGTTGTTTGTTATATTGTTATTATTATTATTATTATTATTGCTTTTGTTGTTGTTGTTGTTGTTGTTGTTGTTATTATCATTGTTATTATTATTATTATTATTATTATTATTATTATTATTATTATTATTATTATTGTTTTTGTTGTGTTGTTGTTATTATTATTATTATTGTTATTGTTATTATTATTATTATTTTTTACTTTACTAATTTCCGATTATATTTGTACTTATATGTGTATGTGTGTATGTATAGCAACAGACAGGCAGACACACGTATATACATGACGCAAGCACGCACGCGCACGCACAACACACATAGACACACACACACACACACACACACACACACACACACACACACCACACACACACCACACACACACACACTCCCCCAACCCCTTCACCCCACAGAAACACAAAGACAACATACACACAAACACCTACACACACACACACACACACACACAACACACACACACACACACACACACACACACACACACACACACACACACCACACACACACACACACACGCCCACACCCACACACCACACTCCCCAACCCCCTCACACCCCCCACACAAAACAAAGACACCACACAAACCACACATCCTACCCACACACGCAAAACACACCACACACACACACACACACACACACACCACACACACACACACACACACACACACACACACACACAGACAACACACCACACACACACACCACGCCTCCCCCTCATCCCCACCTCTCCCCCCACACACAAACCACAACATCTACACACACACACACCACACACACACTCCTCCCCTCCCCCCCCCCCCCCACACAAAGACACCCACAAACCACACATCCCACACCACACACACACACACACGCAAAAACACACAACATACTCTCAATGTTTCGAATTTTAGCCATGAAGTTCTGTCTCCGTTTCTAAATATAGAACTGCCTCGCGCGTTTCAAAAAGCAATTTACAGTACATTCCTATTTCAGTTTGGAACTACAATTCTTTTTTCAGGTACTGCTATTGTTACTGTTATTATCTTTCTTTGTTGCTATTATCGTTATGACTATTATCATTGGTGTTGTTGTTATTATTATTATTATTATTATTGTTATCATTATTATAACAATAATAATATATAATAAAAAAAATAATATTACTATTATTATTATGACTATTATCATTGTTGTTGTTGTTATTATTATTGTTGTTGTTATCATTATTATAACAATAATATATATATAAAAATAATAATGATTATTGTTATTATAATCATTATTATTATAATCATTATTATTATTATTATTATTATTATATTGTTATTATTATTAATTATTATTATTATTATTATTATTATTATCATTATTCTTGTTATTATTATTATTATTATCATTATATTATTATAAGAAGAAAAGAGAGAAGAGAGCAGGACAGAGAGGAGAAAAGAGGAAAAGACAGGAATAAGAGAAAGACAGAAACAAAGGAGGAAGAAGGAGAGAGAGAAGAGAACAAGAGAAAAGGGAGAAAAGAGGGAAAGCAGGAGGAAGAGAAAGAACGAAAGATGAAGGAAACAAAGAGAAGAAAGAAAGAAGGGAAAGACAGAACGGAAGATGAAAGAAAGAGAAAGAGGGAAAAGAAAAAAAACGAAAAAAAAGAGAAAGTAAGAAAGGAAGAAAAAACGAGATGGAACAAGAGTAAAAAGAAGCGTAAGAGAGAAAGAAAAAGGAGAGAAAAAAGGGGAAAAAAAAACAACGAAAAAGGGAAGAGAGAAAGGTCAGAAGTAGAAGCACCATGGCAAATAGAAAAAGACAAGAACACTATAAAAATTCGTTTCTATTTTCATCTATTCACCAAGACCCTTTTACACAAAATAGTGGAAACGCTTCTTACCAAAAAAAAAAAAAAAAAAAAAAAAAAAAAAAGAAAGAAAAAAAAACTTTCATTAAAATAAGCT
>NW_020869099.1:496962-501962 GCF_003789085.1 Penaeus vannamei | reverse complement strand
ATTCTATTTTATTCATAATCTTACTCCTTCTTCTTATTGTATATTGGTTATTAATCCCTTGTCACTATTATGATGATGATGATAATATGAAATAAAAATGATGATAATAACAATGTTAATGATAAAAAGGATAATGATAATAGTAAAGATAATACTTATATTTATTATTATCATTATTATCATCGTTATATTATTATACTATCATCATTATCATTCTAATTTTTGATTATCATTATTGTCATTTCATTAATCAATATCATCATCATCATTATATTACTTTACTATCATTGTTAATATCATAATTACTATAACTAATATCGTTGTTATCATTTCTATCTTCATCCTTATTATTATTATCATTCCAGTTCTTATGATCATTCTAATTCCTATAAATAATTATCATCTGTACGCTGTAGTAGCTTCTTCACCTCCCTTCTTCTCCTCCTCTTCTGCTCCTGCTCCTTCTCCTCTTCTCTTTTTCCTTCCTCCTCCTCCTCTTATCATCACTATCACCATCATCATCATCACCTCACCGATCATCATTATCACATCACCACCACCATAATTATCATCATAATCACTATCATTATCATAATCACCACCACCAACATCATCATCACATCACCACCATAATTATCATCATAATCACTATCACTATCATAATCACCATCACCATCATCATCATAATCACCACTACCATCATCATTATCACACTTATTCCCATCATCATAATCATCATCATCCTTTTTACCATCACCACCACCATCATCACACTCACCACCACCACATCACCACACTCATCACCACCACTCTCCTTCACTCCTTCCTACTCCCAGAAAACCCTCAGATATTCGACTCCTTATTAAGCTCGGTTTAAGAGACTCTAAGCCCTGTACAGCTTATCTAATGCTCGTGTTTCCGAATTCAAATTGACGTTTTCTTGCACCTTGGCCACTGACCAGGTATTCGAGATAGTGTCAGTATAAGCGAGAAAAGGAGAGAGAGAGAGAGAAGAGAGAGAGAAAAAAATATGATAAAAAATGAAGGTAGAATGAGGTCCTTTTAAAGATATGGGGTTTGATAAGGTTTGTATATTCGTCTCTGAGTAGGGATGTAAAAAAGGAAAAAACAACAACAACAACAACAACAAAACATATAAAATGGTAACTTTTACTTTCGTTTTTTTTTTATGGATTATATCGGCTGTTGAGGAGAGATGGATAAATTAAGAGAGAGAGAGAGAGAGAGGGAAGGAGAGATAGATAAATAGATAGATAGATAGAGAGAAATATAGATGAATAGATAGATAGAGATAGATAGATAGATAGAGAATTTGAGGTAGATAGACAGATATCTATAAAGATAAAGAAATAGACACATATAGATTGCGATAGGCAGAGATAAATAGATATCTGGTGAGAGAGAGAGAGAGAGAGAGAGAGAGAGAGAGAGAGAGAGAGAGAGAGAGAGAGAGAGAGAGAGAGAGAGAGAGGAGAGAGAGAGAGAGAGAAGAGACAGACAGAAAGAGAGAAAGAGAGAGAGAGAGAAAGAGAGAAAAGAAAGAAAGAAAGAGAGACAAACAGACAGACAGACAGACAGAGAAAAAACCTCTAAAGATAACTCAACTAGGATTAAGTCTCTCAGGATTAAGTAAAAAAAAACCCGCTTATAAGGAACATTTTTTTATTGTTGGTCGTAAGTGATAAATTTGTTATCAAAACTTGTCTGTCGCAATCCTAACTGATACGATTATTGGCCGATGGAGACAATGTTGAAGAAGTGGGTTTAGACTAATGAGGTGTGACTTAATTAATCATTTTAATTGAACAAGATAAGTGTGATAAGATTTCACGATAAAAGGATGATGGAAAATACAAACATAGACAAGCATACATAAATATATAATTATATATATATATATATATATATATATATATATATATATATATATATATATATATATATATATTCTACATCATTCACAACGGTATAAATATGAATAATACACGCCATATATGCATACCGAACCGAAGAATTGATCCAATACCTTGAACATTTCCTTCGCAAAATTAGCAATTCCACCACCAACTCAACTCGTGTTTAATTTAAATCCTCTGGTTCTTGGAGATCTTCCCATTCACAAAATCCCAAAACGTTTGCGGCCAACGTTTCAGACACGAGTGGCGGATCATAATGAATGGGAATCGCAATAAGCCAAGAATTATGTTTTCGGAGGCCTCTTAAAAGCACAGACACATACCACCTCTCGTAAAGCCAGGGATGTAAACAATACACGGGTCTGTATTAAACCCAACACCAGGTAGAGCCATTATAGCCATGTAAATAGGTAGAGCTTTTTATAGCATGTAAAACCGAGTGTTATTATCGTTTCTATAACCGTTCATGACAACCCTATGTAAAGTCGAGAAGGTAAACAATATAGTTTTGCATAGGAGACCAACCCACTGCACATAAAAGTCCAGGTAGTTTCAGAGGCTACATAAACAAGAGCGAGTTGCATCGTCATGGCAGTTAATTGTGCTTTAAACACCTGGTTGTAATTCTAGGTCCTGCGCCGAAATTCATTCCCAGTCTCCATCTCTTTTCTCTGGTTTTCTCTCTCTCAGGCTCTCTGTTTTGTCTGAGTCTGTGTCTCTGTCTCTCTCTCTCTCTGGTTCTCTGTCTGTCTGTCTCTCTCGTTCTTTGTTCGTCTGTCTTTTCTCTCTTTCTATGTTCTGGTTTGTCTGTTTCTCTCTCTCTCTATTTCTCTGTTCTGTCTGTCCTCGCTCTAAAAGAGAGAAGGAAAGAGGAGAGAGAGAGAAGAGAGAGAGAGAGAGAGAGAGAGAAGAGAAGAGAGAGAGAGAGAGAAGAGAGAGAGAGAGAGAGAGAGAGAGAGAGAGAGAGAGAGAGGAGGAGAGGAGAGGAGGTAGGTCTGTCTGTCCTATATCTGGTTTCTGTCTGTCTCTCTCTCTCCTCCTCTCATTCTCTTGCACGCGGCAATATTTGTCCGAATAATCCGAAGATAAGTCTCACTAAAGACACTGGCGAACTGTGCATTTCACCTTCTCACTCGAACACAGAGGGAAATTATCTCACATTTGTATCTTTCGTCAGTTATAACTTCTTTGACTGATGACATACTCTTTAACGCGCTCCAGACACCGGAAGAAAATTTTAGGGATACTGAAAAGATTTTGATAATTTCTAATGCATGGAAAAATTAGATTATTTCCCCCGTCAAGCAAGCGGGAACGCAATATTTAGAATGAGACAAATTAACGTGATTTTTAAAACGAAATTTAATGATAAAAAGATAAAAAAACGAACACTAGGAAAGAGTTGTGGGGAGAGATGGAAATAAATATACAAGATATACAAGAGAAAGTGTTTTTTTTGTGAAAGGAAGTAATAATGCAAGATTTCGGACGAAGCAACCTGTTGTGTTTCATGTTTACAATGGAAAGTTAATGAGGAAGAGGAAACAGACAGGAAGAATAAAAAGCAGGCGATAAAAACTATGAAAACAAAGATAACAGAAATATCTTATTTGAAGGAACATTTATTTAAGCGGAGAGAAAGAAATGCAAAATTTCGGATGAAGAAAGAATTATTTTTTTTTTGGTGTTTACAGTTGAAATGATAACGACAGGGAGAGAGAGATAAAAGGAAAAGGCCACGAATATGAGAAAGCAAACATGGACAAAATAAACAGACTTTTCATTTATTTATTTATTTTTATCTATTCATTTATTTACTTATTATCAATTTTTTTGTATTTATATATTCATCTATTTGTTCATTTACTTATTCAGTCATTTATCTATATATTATTTGTATTTCTATTCGCAAACGAGAAAAAGCGCAAATCGAGAATTCAAAACAAAATCGCATCTCCCAGCGATCGACCCGCCATCTATCGCATCGATTTTCATAACGTTTTTTTTTTTTTCTTTTTTTATTTCCTGTTACTATTATCATTAGTTTTTCTTTCTTAGCTTATTTATTGTTTAGATTCACCAGTAATGTCGCATTGGGGAAAATAATCACGATGTTAATAGACAGGTTTGATGTGAACGTGTCAGAAAATAGGTTGATATTCGGTCTTTTCTCATTTTCAATATGGCGGATTTTGTGTGAGAGTTTGACGTAATTCCTGTTAAAGCAGATCTCGTTAAACACGTCTCGCTCTTTGTGTCTCGTATTTCACTTCATTTGCGATTCCTAAAAAAAGAAAAGAGAGAAAAATTGTTTTAAAAAAGGAACATTTACCAAAGGCGATAATCTTTGGGTTGCAGTTCGTTATTTATGCATTATTTATCATTATCATTTATTTCGTTATCATCTTTATTATTCCTTCCTTGTTATCACCTTTTTTTCTCGATATTTCTTAGCTTTAACTATTATTATCATAATAGCATAATAACACCATATTATCACATCATAATGATTATCCTTATCACACGAACTATAATTCCAATTATATTATCATAAATCATCACAAACTATAATTCCAATTATATTATTATAAATCATCACAAACTATAATTCCAATTATATAATTCCAATTCCAATTCCAATTATACACTGAATCGCTTTTGATATCACAACAATATTATATAATCGTATCATTAAAATAACTCTAATATAGCTCTTTGATCGACACTTTGATAGCTGTATCAGTCACACATAATCATTAATAATAGATTTCCTGATAGATAATAATTCAATAGTAAGTAATAATTAATAATAATAATAATTAATAATGATTAAGTCCAGTTATGTTGCCAAAGACGTTTTAATTCGACCTGACTGGGAACGAATGAAAAAAAAAAAAAAAAAAAAAATACGTGTCATTTAAACAAGGTTTAATAATAAACATGATATTTTTTTTATAAGACTTTAATAAGTATTTATAAGACAGAAATTATTAGAGGAATATACCGGGTTTATAAATCTTACATTATCCAAAAAAATCCTATAATTTACGTAGATAAAGAAAC
>NW_020869099.1:489462-491962 GCF_003789085.1 Penaeus vannamei | reverse complement strand
GTTTGCCCATCTCTCTCCTTCCATGTTGCCATTTCTCCCGCTCCTTTCTTTTGCTGTTTCTGTTCCCACGTTGCCATCTCCCTTCACCTTCCATTTGCCATCTCCCTTGTCCATGTCGCCCATCTCTTCTCCTTCCATGTTGCCATTTCTCTTCTTTCTTTTTGCTGTCTCTCTTGTTCCACGTTGCCATCTCCCTTCTTTCATGCCACTCTCGCTTCGTGTTCTCTTTTCCTTGCTTTTTACCTTGCACATTCTTCTTCGGCTTCGTGTTGTTGCCAATCCCTTCTCTCGGCTTCGTGTTCCTCTCTTCCTTGCTTTTTCTTATAGTTTCTTACCTTTTCTTGGGATCTCGTGAGGCTCCCGAGAGAGTTGGGATCTCACTGAAGTATCTTCTCCGTTTTAATCAGAAAGGAAACAAGTCTTTCAGATACAATAACAGGTATTTGCCAACTATGACAGCCAATGTCAGTATCTGATCCGGCACTTTTCAAAAAAAAAAAGAAAAAAAAAAGAAAAAAAAAAAAAGAAAGAAAAAAAAGGAAAAAAAGAAAAAAGGAAGGAAAAAAAAGAGAAAAAAAAGAAAAAAGAGAAAAAAAAAGGCTTAAACTCGAGGGATTAGCGAGTTGGCTGGTTTAGTGTAATTATAATATATATCGCGGAATAGTACTTCGTTGATAAAAATCCACCCCCAAAAAAAAAAAAAACAAAAAAAAAACGAAAGGCTTCAGATTAAAAAACATAAAAAACGAAGGCTTCAGATTAAAAAGAAGAAGAAGAAGAGAAGAAGAAGAAGAAGAGAAGAAGAAGAAGAAGAAAAAAACAAAAAAAAACACGAAGGCTTCAGATTAAAAAAAAAAAAAAAAAATCCCCAAAAAAACTAAGAAAAAAAAAAGGAAGAATCGAGATATCTGGGTCTTCCTTATAAGTCAGATCCCGGCGCCGAAATGTCCCGAACGAGTATAAGTAGAGCCCTCCCTCCCTCCCCCCCCTCTCCCCCTCCCCACCCCCTCCCTCCCTTCCCCTCCCCTCCATCCTCCACACTTTCTATTCCTTTTTTTTTTCTCTCTTTTTTTGGAGCCCCCCTCCCCCCAACCCCTCCCTCCCCCCTCCCCATCCTCCACACTTTCTATTCCTTTTTTTTTTCTCTCTTTTTTTTTGGAGCGCCCTCCCCCACACCCAACCCTCCCCCCTCCCATCCTCCACACTTTCTATTCCTTCTTTTTCTCTCTTTTTTTTTGGAGCCCCTCCCCCACAACCCATCCCCTTCCCTCCCCTCCATCCTCCACACTTTCTATTCTTTTTTTTCTCTCTTTTTTTGGAGCCCCCCTCCTCCACACCCATCCCCTCCCTTCCCACCCCATCCTCCACACTTTCTATTCTTTTTTTTTTCTCTCTTTTTTTTGGAGCCCCCCTCCCCCCCACCACATCCCCTCCCTCCCCTCCCCCATCCTCCACACTTTCTATTCCTTTTTTTTTCTCTCTTTTTTTTTTTAGCCCCCCTCCCCCACACCCATCCCCCTTCCCTCCCCTCCCCCCATCCTCCACACTTTCTATTCCTTTTTTTCTCCTCTTTTTTTTTTGGAGCCCCCCCTCCCCCACACCATCCCCTTCCCTCCCCATCCCTACACACTTTCTATTCCTTTTTTTTCTCTCTTTTTTTGGAGCCCCCCCCTCCCCCACAACCACACCCATCCTTCCCTCCCCCATCCCCACACTTTCTATTCCTTTTTTCTTCTCTTTTTTTGGAGCCCCCCCTCCCCCACCCCCACACCCTCCCTTCCCCCCATCCTCACACTTTCCTTTTTTTTCTCTCTTTTTTTTGGAGCCCCCTCCCCCACACACCATCCCCTTCCTCCCCCCCATCTCCATCCTCCACACTTTCTATTCCTCTTTTTTTCTCTCTTTTTTTTTTGGAGCCCCTCCCGCCTCACACCCATCCCTTCCCTCCCCCATCCTACACACTTTCTTCTTCTTTTTTTTCCTTTTTTTTAATTATTAAATTATTAATTATATTATTCTTTTTTTTTCCCTCTTTTTTTTTTTTAATTAATTCCGACGATCGCCAGAGGGCCTATGACCACGGAAGGACAAGACGGTCAAACTGGAATCTGGAGAATAAACTGGATTTTTCTTGCCATTTTTTACCAGTTGTTGTGGTTCTGCTCCATTAATTAGAGTATACTAAATATTAGTATATATATATTAATCCAAATATTAGTATATTATATATTAGTTAGAGTATATAAATATATTATATATAGTATATTATATTATTAGTTAGAGTATATTAAATATATTATTATAATTATATTATATATTAGAGTATATTAGATATATTATATAAGTATATTATATATTAGTTAGAGTATATTAAATATATTATATAAGTATATTATATATTAGTTAGAGTATATTAAACGACGGAAAGCGACCAAGGTGATTGCGAAAATATGATTTGAATACTAACTCCACCAGCTGATTAAATGCAGTGCAAGCAAGA
>NW_020869099.1:481962-484462 GCF_003789085.1 Penaeus vannamei | reverse complement strand
AACACACACAGAAACACACAAACAAACACTCACACACGCACGCAAACATGCACACGCACACACACCACACACACACACACACACACACACACACACACACACACACACACACACACACACACGCACACACACACACGTTCATCCGGGATCCAGCTCATGCCCCGCAGGTTAAATACCTCTGCCCAAGTGGGTACCAAGACCTGGGTACCGGACCTTAGTACACGTTGCAGTAACAATAGAGCCATATATATTATGTAATGACAGTAACAGAAATGGGAATAACTGTAGTAGCAAGAATAATAGAAAGAATAATGATAGTAATAGTAGCAGGAGCGATACTATTACAAGACAATACTGGTAATAGTAATGTCACTCAAAAATGCGAACAGAAATAAAATCAGCAAAATAAAACAAGACTAAATATAAGGAATTAACAGCGATAACTATGATCAAACATATGCTTTAGTTTCCCCCGAAAGAAAACGGAATCAAACGAAAACGGAGGGAAAGAAAACAAACAGACAGAAACAGAAACAGAAACAGAAACAAAAGACTTATTATCAAAAGAGGAAAGATGCTTTAGGTTTTTAGGTTAAGAAAATGTATATTTTTTTTGTCTCTTTGGGATAAAAAAAGACTACGCTTATTATTAAAAGAGGAAAGATGTTTTAAGGTTTTTTAGGTTAAGAAAATGTATATATTTTTTGTCTCTTTGAGGATTAAAAAAAAAAAAAAAGACTAGCTTGTCTTAAAGAGGAAAATATGTTAAATTTCTTAGTTGTTAAAGAAATGTTAATATTTTTTGTCTCTTAGAGGATTAAAATATTTAAAAGGGATTTACAACCGCGACAAGAGGTGCTCCAAACACCGTATAATTTTCTGAGATGAAAACCTCTCTCCTTTTCTCTCTCTTTCCTCTCCTCTCTCTCTCTCTCTCGGATCGTCTCTCTCTCTCGGTCTCTCCGTTCTCTCTTCTCTCTCTCTTCTCTCTCCGGTCTCTCGGTCTCTCTCTCCTCTTCCTTCCTCCTGTCTCTCTCTCTCTCCCCTTTTCTATTTACTCTTTTCTCTTTTTTTCCTCCTTCTCTCTCTCTCTTGTGGAAGTGCGAGGCGGGATGCTCACATGAGTGAATCCCGTCCATTTCTCTCTCTCATCTCTCCGCTTTTCTATCTACTCTTTCTCTTTTTTCTCTCTCGTCATAACGACATGTAGTTCCTCTCTCCGTCTCTCTCTTCTCGCAGGACCTCCCTCTCTCTCAGTGGGTGGAATTGGGCCAGATTGGTGGCAGGGACGAAATGTTCACCGTTCTCGTCTTAAGTCTCTCTCTCTCTACTACTCGAAGAAAATCATGGTGCCGTTCGTTCTCTCTCGTCGTCTCTCTCTCCCTTCTCGTCTCTTAAAGGGCTTCATTCCGGCGAGGATTGGACTGCCTGCTGAGCAACGTTTTTTCTTTTTTTTTTGCAAAAATGTTTCAGAACAGGAAGATTTGCTTTTAGTGAGGGTTAGAATCTACCCGAACATAGGCGTGAGGACCAGGAAAAATAACATGTTTTTGCGTCTTCTTTTGCCGGGTAATTAGCAATTGCGAAAATAATTACAAAGAACGAGGTCGGGAACTTTGTTTGTAATTATAATAATTATACTCGAGGAAAAACAGAAATAAGAAAAACAACTATGATATCTTCATTTTTAATATTGTTGTTAACCTTTTCCACATAATATCTTTGCCGCCATATTGTAGAAAAAAAAAAAACTTGTCTATGATTATAATTACAACAAATAGAGCAAGAGTATTTACAGCTACTAAAGTTATTAACACAACGACTGTTGTTAAGATTCTCATTTATTTTTTATTTTCTTTATTCATTATATATATATATATATATATAATATATTATTATATATATATATATATATATATTTTTTTTTTTTTTTTTTTTTTTTTTTTTTATCTATTCATTATTTTTTGACTATTGTTAAGATTCCCATAAACCTTTTTTTTTTTTTTTTTTTTTTTTTTTTATTTTTTTTTTTGCTAACATACCTGTTCATTTAATACCCACTTCGAACAAACAAGTATATCAACTCACAACATTAATATACCAATAAAAGTTGAAATACGAATCTTAACAATACACGTTCAACTTGGATTATTTTCCTATTATTTTCCTGTTTATAACTTCATCAAACATCTTTTTTTTCTCTTTTATTCCCCTCACAATCATTTCTTCAACACCAATCATCTCAAAACACGTCTTGCAGAGATCATGAAATAAGGAATCAGATTATCCGTTTCCTTAACACGAATTCCATTGTGTTTATCGACGTGCCAATCAAAATAAAAACAAAAGTGTCAATAAAAACAAAAGGATTTCAGGAAGAGGTGAAATTATGGCGTGTCAAGGGAAGCACTAAAGGACTAATCTCACGTTAAAAAAGAAAAAAGATTTAAAAAGTAAAAAAAAAAAAAAGTAAAAAAAAAGTAAAAAAAAGAATTTAAAA
>NW_020869099.1:469462-471962 GCF_003789085.1 Penaeus vannamei | reverse complement strand
CTCGCGACGTCCTTGGCTCGGGACACGCTGGGGGCCCGGCGGTCGAAATCCTCCGAATTCTTGGTGCATTCCTCCCGTGCCAATGGGGAGTTTTACGGGCTCGGGACTCGGCTGTAGGGGCAGAGAGGGGCGCCTCGTCATTTTTGGGAGGGAGCTCGTACGATACGCGTTCGGGGAAACACGCCCAAGCTCCGTGTAAAGGGGCGGGAGGACCGCTTTTTGGAATCGAGTGTTAACAGGTGGGAAAAATTGGGGTGGGTGGCGACGCGCGGTCAGTGGCCCCAATACCACCGAATTATAGAATTCTTTGTATGATTTGTTTGTTGCTTTGTTGGCTTTGTGAATGCAGGAGGAACGCATCTGGCTGTGAACTGGCGTGTCATTCTCGAAAATTCACAAAAGAGGTACTTGGGGAAAAGAAGGAAAAATCTGTTTGGATTAGGAATGGGAATATTCCATGAAAAAATATACATAGGCTGTCAAACTTGAGTAAAATCTGTTTAAATTAGGAATAGAAGGCGTTTGGTATAATCTAATCATGAAAATATATAATCTATCATGAAAATGAAAATCGCCACAATGAGAATTGAAAATGTTCAATTCTTATTGTGGCTATTTTTATTTTTTTTTATTATTATTCACACGTTACTGTGTTTGTGCTTGGGTTCATAGTCTATCATACTTAAGGAAAATCTGTTAAAAATCTGAATTAGGAATGGAAAGCGTTCCATGAAAATAAAAAATAGTCTATAATACTTCAAGAAAATCTTTTTCAATTAGGAACTGAAGGCATTCCATGAAAATATACATAGGCTATTAAACTTAAAATCTTTGTTTTAGCTTTGTCATGTACTGAACATGTGTCCTTTGTAGGCAGTGATACACATACCCATAATAGATAAGTAGATATAGATGAATAAATGAAATATGATAAAAATATAAAATATTAAATTATAAAATGATATGATGTAAAATTATTAAGGACATTTTCTTTATACATGGAATGGTATGACAAAAGTTTCCTTTATTATGTAGAATATAGTAATTATCATATTAAAAGAACGTGATAAATTACTCACAGTAAATAATAAACAAAGTTATTTATAAGGCAAAAGAAAAAAATATATGTTCGAATGATGAGGATTCAGACGATAATAATGATTAAGATGATAAGTAAGAATGGCAATAATTAGGATAAAAGTTGTCATTAATGATAATAATCATAATGAAAATAAAAAGCCAAAAATAACAACAACAATATCATTATCATTACTGTAGTAATGATAATGATATTGATAATAGTAAAAACAAAAATAGTAATAAAGTGATAATTATGCTAATAATTATCATTATTATGACAATGATGTTCAAAATGTTAATTATGATAATGTTAATAATGAAAATGATAATAATGATGATAACGATAACGAGACTTCTAATGATAACAATGATATTGATGAAAATGTCGACATTGAAAATAATGATGATAATATCAATAATAAGGATTATCATAATAATTTTAATAATGATGAAATTGACACTAATAATGATAAGGATGATAATAACGATTATCATTATCATGATGATCATGATAATAGCACTAATAATAATGGGATTAGTAATAAAGATAATGATAATGATAACATCAATTGCAATGATAGAAATAACAATGATGATGATCATAATATCAATAATTATTACGATTACAACAATAACACTAATGATAACAAGAATGATAACAATAAAGCAAATAGTAAAAATAATAATAATAATAATAATGGTAATAATAATGATGACAATAGCAATAACAATGATGATAATAATGATGATGGTAATAATTGTTTTAATAATGATGGTGATAATTATAATAGTGATTATAATGATGATAATAACAATAGTGATAATTAGAATAATGGTAATAATAATGATAATGATAATAATAATGATAATAATAATAGCAATGGCAATGAAGATAATAATAAGAACAATAATAATGATAATGTGATAATAAAAATAACAATGATAATGATAATAATAATGATAATAATGATGACAATTATAACAATAATAATGATGGTAATAATAACAATAATAATGATAGTAATAATGTCAATAATAATAAAAGTGATAGCAATAATAGCAATGATGATAATTGTAATAATATTAATGATAATATAATGATAATGATGATGATAATAATGATGATAATAATAACAATGATGATGATAATAATAATGACAAAAATGATAACAACAATGATAATGATAGTACAGGAATAGTGATGATAATGATATCAACAATAGTAAATGATGATGATAAAAATATCTTTGGTAGTAATGGCAATGATGATGATAACAACAATGATAATGATAATGATAACAGCAAAAAAAATGATGATTATGATGATGATAATAACAATAATGATGATAATGGTAATAATAATGATAATGATAATAACAATAATGATGATGATAATAATAATAATAATAATAATAATGAT
>NW_020869099.1:456962-461962 GCF_003789085.1 Penaeus vannamei | reverse complement strand
GTTAGTACTTATTGTAGAATTGTCTTATTGTTAGTACTTGTTGTATTGTTGTTATTTAGTATTTAGTATTATTTTATTGTTAGCATCTATCATGGAATATTTTTTTAGAATTCAGTATTTTTGTCTTATTGTTAGTACTTGTTGTAGATTTGTTGTTTTATTGTAAGTATTGACTGTACTATTGTTTTATAGTGTTCTGTATTGTATTTTATTGATTGTGTTTATTGTAGAATTTGTTAGTATTCAGTATTTTTTTATTGTTAGTATTCAATGTGGAATTATTGGGTAGTACTTAGTATTGTATTTTATTGTTAGTGTATACTCTTGTACTGTAGCAGAAGAGTATTGTATTCAAATATGTATCATGTATTTTGTACCATTAGTGATATTTATAATAGATTATTTCCATTTATTTATTATTCTTGAGTGGTAGAATATTATGTCGCGTTGATCCTGTGAACGAAAAACCCAATGTACACAATATAGATTTCCTTGTTTTTTTTATTGATGTTATTGTTTTGTTTATTGATGTTGTTTTTGAGACCTGTTTGCGTTTTTATCGTTAATCTATTACTGGTATCACTGCTATTATTATTTTCTAGACTAATAAAGACTTCTTTTCATCATTTTTTGTTTTGTTTGTTTCTTTGTTTTTCTTCATCATGTTTTAGGGTCAGTGACGATCTTAAGAAAATTATAAGAAAAGTTATTACTGTTTATAGAATGTAGTAGATAGTTTATTGGTATTTCTCCATCATCTTCCTCCAACTTTCTTTCGGGGGCGCGGGAAGGGAAGCGAGGAAGGGGGGAGGGGTGTTGGGGAGTCACGGGGAGGGAAAGGAAAGCGATGGAGAGGGGTCTTAGGCCTTCTTTTCTTATAGGCCTACCCTCTGGGACCAGGCCTACGCAGTGCTTTTCCCGAGAACAGAGGTACATAAGGGTCTACGGCTGTGAAGAACACCCCCCCCCCCTTCGTCTTGGGTTCCGCGTGCTTGAATCCAGGCGCGAGATCTCTCCCGGCAGCCAAGATGCGGTTTCCCAGCATCCCTGGCTGTCCTTCGCATGATGCTGTCTTGCCCCTCCGAGCATTTTCATCTCTTTACCCTTCCCTTTTCGTCTTGAGGAGAGAACGGAGGGGATAATTTTCTGATAAAGGAAAAAACAGTTCGTATTTATCTTCTTCTACGTGTCCTTCATCTTCTTCCTCCTCCCTCCTCCCTCCGTTCCCCCCCCATGCTTAGGCCTTCAAGGATACCCGAAGGAGTGTGGGGTCGATAGAAGGAAGAGGTGCGCGCCAAGTTTAAGTGTGTGTGTGTGTGGGAACGCGTATGTCAGTTTGCGTGCGTGCGTGCGTGTATGCGCTTCCGTGCTTGCCCGAAGACGGTGGGAGGAGGGAAGGGAGAAGGGAAAGGAAGGAGAAGGAGAGAAGTTTGCTTGCATGCCGTCTTCCCAGGCGAAAGATGCATTGGGGGCGAACAGAGGCGCATAAACCAAGAAGTTGTTGTGTGCATATCTGAGTGCATTTGGCGACACTCAAAGTCTATGGCGACGGGGGGGAGGGAGGGAGGGGTGTAGGTCAGGGAGGGGTCGGCTGTTGTAGAAACGTATGGAATGTTCTGCTGGATTGAGGAATTTGTCCATTTAGGCAAAAAATCGTCTGTTCTTAAGAAGGATATTAAGATGATTGCCATGTTATCAGATCAGAGATGCTGTCGACACTGTTTATGAATGGCAAGATCTTAAAGATGGCTTTTTACAAGGATTCATTATATTCCCACAAATTTTAGGACATCAATTCTTAAGAGATATGCGTTAAGACTGCATATGTAGTTCTATTTTTGCTTTACGTGAATTCCTGCATTCGAGAGAACATGGTACTTATTCTGTTCAAGCACCAGGAAATTATCAGTTCTTCAGCTTTAAAATGTGCCAATACAAAAGAAAAAAGCAAGAGAAAAACTTTAAAAATGCACAAAAAATATAATCAGTTTCATCTACCATATTTCCCTATATCATATTCTATTCTTCCTCTTTACTCATGTATCCTCTTTATTCCCTCGTCCTCCCCTTTCTCTCTCCCTTCGACAGCTGTTCGGGAAAGAATGTGCGTGCATACAGCCTTGGGAAAGCCACGCTAGGCCTCCTGAGTGCATTGCGGGGGAACAGACTGTCATATAAACTGGTTGTCTCAAGTGCATTCAGGGTGCATAGGCCTATCCTGGGTCCTCACGCAACCAGTGGTGAAGGTGAGGTGTGTGTGTGTGTGCGTGAATTGGTGGGGGGAGGGGGGGGATAGGGGAATAGGGGGGGGATAGAGGAAGGAGGGAGAGAAAGACCTATGGGATATAATTGCTTGTTTCCCTGTATATTAGAACCGAGATCGTCGTTTTCCTTGTTTTCTGCGCATCTTGAGAAACAGAAAGCCATCATCTTGGGGGTTAATAATTCTCTCTGTGCTTGCTGAAGGGGCGTGGGGGGGGTGAGGGGGAAGAGAGAGATTAAAGCAAATCTATTCCACCAGCATCATTGGCACCTTTCCTGTGACCATAGATCATTGCCAATTAGTCTATTATGGAGATGAATTGTTAGTTTCTGGAAACAGTTAGTTAGCTTTAAGTCTTTTTTCTTCTTGCTTGCTGCTCTGAGAATCGTGTGGATACAAAGAAAGTTCGGAAACGAAGAACGAAAAAAGAGACACGAGAGAGAGGAAACCGGTGAGAGAAAGAGTGTTAATATTGAAGAGAAGAGAGAGAGAGAAGAGAGAGGAAGAGATAGTAAGAGAGTAAGAGAGAGAAAGAGATAAGAGTGAGAGAGAGAGAGTGAGGAGAGGAAGAAGAAAGAGGTGAGATGAAAAGAGTGAAAGAATGAGAGGGCGATGAAATACATGTGTATAGATGAATAATATAATAATGATTATATATAAATATATCATATATGTATTTACAATGTTATACGTATATAATTAGTATTACATATAATTATGGATATAAAGATCACAAAGACATGAGGGAGACAAGAGACTCAATATGACATGATAACACACAGGAACAATTGTATTAAACACACACAAGAAAGAGAGAGAGAAGAGAGAAGAAGGAGAGAGAAACAAGAGAGAGAGAAGCACAGCACAACGACAGAGAGAGAGAGGAGAGAGAGAGAGAGAGAGAGAAGACAGATCCAGACACACACACACACACGACTGGCAGACAGACAGACAGAACAGACAGACAGAAGACAGAGACCAAGCAGACAGACAGTGGCAGACAGAGAAAGGAGACCAGAGAGGTAGAGACAGAGTAGACAGACAGACCAGACAAACCGACAGACAAGACACAAAAACAGAAACAAAATATAATACAGATATATATATATATATTATATATAACTATATAGTGAGACGCAGCAGAGAGAAGAGAGAGAGAGGAGAGGGAAAGAGGTTTATAGAGGAGAGAGAGAGAAGAGAGAGGAAATGAAGAGATAAGAAGACAAAGGAATGAAGCAAGGAGATATACGAACTTAGAGAGGAGGAAGAGAGAGAAGAGAAAGACGAGAGAGAGGAGAGAGAGAGGAGAGAGAAGAGAGAGAGAGAAGGAGCACGGAAGAGAATGAAAGAGAGGAGAACGAAAGAGAGAGCGAATGAGATGAGGGCCGGAGAAACAGCTGTAAGAACCAGAGAGGTATCTGCAGTAATACTGTACGAAAGTAAAGACCGTGTTCACATGAGACGACGAAACGAGAGCAAACGTAAGCGACGAAGAGACGAGATCGCACGACGCCGAAGAGAGAGAGACCAGTTCAGAGAGATTTTGACGCACTTCGTAGAGAGGAGGAACAAAAGAACATTACACGCAGAGACAAAAATGACTGTGAGGAAGGAACACTTAGTGCAATATCGATGGCGATGATGAAGAGTGATAAGATCACTCTACCTCACATAATCGATTATACTTCATGGCCATGAATGATGATATCAACTCGATGTACATTCGACTGAATAACTGAGATACATAATTGACCACTCATGATGGTACACAATATTGTACAATAGCCAACTTTCATCATCATGATAATAATATGATAATAATGGTTTTGTATATTACAATCATGATAACAATAATGTAATAATTCAATCACAAATAAACACTAAATTATACCATTGATCCGATGGTCTGACACAGATAATAACTAATTATTAATCTTATCCTACCATTTCGACACTATTATTCTATATACTTCCTTAATTAATGTCAACTGACAAATGATACTAGTAATAATCCACTCCACTAATGAATGATCCGACTCAAATATATACCAACATGTACATAATGCACTCAATGACTTCAATGACAATTATTAAATATATAACTTATCATTGAAAATATTCATATATATGAATCAACATTTCGATAACAGTACTTATTTCTTATGATACATAATCAATATATAATTCTTCATAAAATAATAATATAATACACAATATGATAATAGAAAAAATTCTAACAATGATGATTGTAACGATTAGTGATGATGATGATACATATTGTAAAATTATAATGATGACAATGATAGTAATACTAATGAAAACAATAATAGCAATAATGATAATGACAATAGTTATGATGAGGAAATAAAAATAACAAAATGATAAAATGATTTTGATAATGATCATAAAGATAATGATAAGGATGATACTAGTAATGATGATAATAATAACGATAACAATAATGATAATAAAAAAATAATAACAATAATAATGATAGTTAACAGTAATAATAATAGTAATAAAATGAACAATAATAAATCATCATTACTAATAAATGATAATAGCAATGATAATAATAATGATAACAATAATAATATAATAATGATAATAATAATAACTAACAAAGATTGTAAAAAGGCGCCAGGGACAACGATCACCTCTAAGACAGATTTTAAACGTCGCCGAATGAGAATGAAATAAAATACATGGAATGATAAATAAGGGGTTAAAGAATAGT
>NW_020869099.1:436962-446962 GCF_003789085.1 Penaeus vannamei | reverse complement strand
TATGCAAATATATATTTATAGATAGATAGGTCGATAGACATAGATCTAGATATTCCATATGTATGTATCTATCAATATATATTATATATATATATTTACATATACCTATATATATATATATATATATATATATATATATATATATATATATATATATATATACATACAAAAAAAAAAAACACACAGATAAATTGATAAACAAAAAAAAAAAAAAAAAAAAACAGAAAACGAAAAAGACGACAGTTTAGACATAGAAAACGGAAGAGAGAGTCAGCAAAGAAAACGGGAGAGAGAAACCGCAAAGAAAACGAGCACCTTTACCACCGCTGTCTCTTTACACACGAACTCGCAGTCCCAATTTCTGCAGTTTAGCGTCGACTCTAAACACTGTAATCTGTCTCATCATTAGTGCTGTTGTCCGTGTCATTAAGCCCGTAGGTCACATCCGGTGTTTAATTCATATATCCCCGCTGCTCTGTGTATAGGACCGTTCATTATATCACTTGTCTGTCTGTTTTGAACACGAGATGAACATCTGGGTTTGGATTGGTTACTTTTAGTCAGCTGTTCCCTGTAATTATGTTTAATGTTTTTTTTTTTTTTTTTTTTTTTGGCTTCTTTCAATTTATTTTTTTTCTTTTTTTCTTTTTGTTTGTTTTTATTTTTGTTTTTCTTTTTTTTTTTGTATAATTTCCATTTTTATTTATTTATTCATATTATCTTCTCTCTCTTTATTTCCATCTCTTTTTTTCTTCATTTATTCTTATTATCTTCTCTTTCTTTGTTTCCCTTTTATCAATTATTTGATACTGACTGAAAAGGAGGCAGAGGGATAAGGAAAATTAAAACAATCATAAGAGACACATCTTTATATCTCTCTTTAACATTATATCCATTCATATATATTCTTTTTTCCCATTTCTTAATATAAGAAAGGAAATTGAGAATAAACAAGAAAGATACAATACAAACGATAATAATGGTAACAATAACAATAAGAAAATAACAATAATAACATGTTATTAACATTTCCTACAACTACTGCTACTATTACCAATAGTAGTCATTATTAGCATGATAATAATTGTTACTAAATGCAAATGATAATGGTTATAATGGAGATGATAATCATGAATATGATCAGGCTAACAAAAACATGAACATTACAATGATAACAAAAACAAGGAAATTATAATATCAGCAAAACATGAAATATGATATTAACAAAACATGAAAATGATAATGTTAACAAATATGAGAATGAGAATGTTAATAAAAACATGAAAATGGTAACAAAAAGATGAAGATTACAATGTTAACAAATATGAGAATGAGAATGTTACATGAATATCACAATTTTAACAAATATGAGAATGAGAATGTTAACAAAAACATGATCATTATAGTGTTAAAAAACATAATGATTATATTAAAAACATGAAAATTATTAACAAATATGAGAATGAGAAAAAAACATAACATTATAAAACAAAACATAAACATTATAATGTTAAAAAACATAAATTAAATGTTAACAAAAACAACATTATAATGTTAAAAATAAAATATAATTTAAAATTTAACAAAAATATGAAAATGATAATGTTAATGTTAACAAAAATATGAAAATGATAATCAATAACAATGACGATGTTGATAATGATAAGGATTATAATGATGATGATAATTAAATATAGTGATAATACTAATAACAAAAATAATGATATTTTAATGATAATGTCAACAAACAATAATAATAATAATAAAAGTAATAATGATAATTAAAAAATATGATAATGATAATAATTAATAATAGTAATAATAATGATGATGATGATGAATGATAATATAATAAATAATAAATAATAATAATAATAATAATTATATAATAATAATAATAATAATAAATAATATAATAATAATGATAATAACAATAACAATGATGATAATAATAGTGATAATGAAACGAAAACAAAAGGAATGATAATGAACTAACAAAGATAATACAAATGAAAACAATAATAAAATCAATTATGATAGAAAAATAATATCAATGATAACAACAATAACACGTACAATAACCATATTAATGATGATAACAAAAGAACATCACAAGAAAACAACAAAAATAAATTAACATGAATAAGAAGAATGAAATGGTGATAATCTCGAGAATAAAAATAGCAATGATAATGATAATGATAATAATGATAATAATAATGGTAATAATAACATTGATGATAATAGTAATGATAATGATAATAATAATAACAATGATGATAATAATAACAATAACAGTAATAAAAATAATGATAATAACAATAATATCAATATTATAATATTAATAACAATAATGATAATGATGATGATGATGATTTAAAGTAGTAGTAGCAGTAGTAAAAGTATTAATAATAACAATAATAACAATGATGATGATGATAATGATATTGATGATGATAATAAAACACTATAGGATTATGTTGATGGTGATAATGACAACAAAAAATGATTATTATAATTTTTATCATCATTATCATCAATGATAATATAATAATGATATATAACAATAATAAAATCAATAGTAATGATGATAACGATAATTATGATAATAATAAATATATGATAATATAAAATATAATAATAATAATAATAATAATAATATAATAATAATAATAATAATAATCAATAATAAATAATAAAATAATAATAACAACAATACAACAATAATGAGAATAATAATAATAATAATAACAACAACAACAAGACCGCACCCATCAAATAACAGACATCAAAATACCCACAACATTAAGACACCTCCGAACAAGATCAACAAAGTGCAACACGCGCCCACACAAAGGCTAAAGACCCCCACACACACATTGCAATTGCAGACTGAAAGGAAAGGGAAAATTAGCGATATCCTGTCTCGCTTCCGTGTCAATTTGCTAAGTAATTGCCATGGACGAAGTGGTTACTCGCAGCATAGAACCTAGCATTACGAGAAAGCATAGCGTGCGGCCCGTGTTATCAGGAGGGGGTGGGGGTGGGGGGGGGAGGGAGAAGATACACTATTCTGGTTCGGTGGACAATGCTTAGTTAAAGAGGGTGGGGTGGGGTGGGGTGGGGGTGGGGGGGGGGGAGAAGATACACTGCTCTGGTTCGGTGGACAATGCGGGTGAGAAGATACACAATGCGATACACTGCTCTGGTTCGGTGGACAATGCTTAGTTAAGAGTGGTGGGGTGGGGTGGGGGAGGAAAGAGCATGTGTACGTAATAGCGGTCGATTGGGGGTGTCGGATACACACCTGTAATCAGAGGGTTTATCGGTGTCATGAGGGTGTCGGATGAGTATTGTTGCTCGTGTCATGTGCAAATTTAGAGACAGTGATTTCTCTGTTTAGTAAGAAGGGTTGTCACTGTATTGCAAGTATTGTTAATCATGTTATTGTTATTGTTATTGTTGATAGTATAATTTGTGATTCAAATGGTACCATCATGGAAAGTATATTATAAATAAATCCTTTCTTTTATAATTTCAGATCTATTATGATATGCTGGTTCACATATACCTGACAATTATATATATCTATATCTATCTATCTGTCTATCTATCTATCTATCTGTCTGTCTATTTATCTATCTATCTATCTATCTATCTATCTATCTCTATAACGAAAAAATGAAAAGAAAAGAAAGAAAGGAAAAAAATTATATCTTTTCAAGACGTGAATGAAAAGGTCTACATTGAAGCACCTGTTTCTGGTACGTAGGTAAAACTTAATTATTGGTTGAAAAAAAATAAGGAAACAAGAGAGCAGCTTTATCTTATTATGATGAAGATATTGATAATGGTGACACAATTTCTGATGATAAAGATATTAATACTATAAGCAACATGATTAACGATAATTTTTTTTATATTGGTGATTCGATATAAACAATAATGATGATGATGATGACAAGAATAAGAACAATAATGAAGATGATAATGATTATTATTATTGTTATTTCAATTACTATCATTATTATTATTATTATTATTCATCAATATTATATTATTATTATTATAATAATATTATAATAATTATTATTATTATTATCATCATCATCATAATGATTACAACATTGATGATAATAACATTGATTATGACGATAATAATAATAATGATAATAATAATGATGATAATAATAACGATAATAATGATAATAATAATAATGATAATGACAGTAATAATAATAATAATAAGAAGAAGAAGAACAATAATAACAATAATAATTATAACAAAAACAACAACAGTAACAATGATAATAATAATAATGATAACAATAACAATGTTCAAATAATGATGCTAATAACCATGATAGCGATAACAATAATCATAATGATAGTGATAATACTAATAATATCATTATTGCTACAATTTCTGTAGCTATAAATAATGATAACCATAATGAAAACATGATAATGATAACAATAATAATGATCCTTTAATAATAATACAGATAACCAAAAACAGCACTAAGGACAAACATAATGTTGAGATGCTATTACACTCATTATTACCAATGACAATAATTATGATAATCAGAATAGTAATTCCATTTCCAGTACCACTTTAATTAATTAATGCAATATGTGCTAAGTCAGTAATACCTGTAGTGTTGATAAGACCGATAGTGTAAGCGGTAACAAATATTTTTTTATGGTGATCAAAATAATAGAAAATGAATAAATAAAAACAAAGGTGAAAACAATAAAGATATGAATTCTCTCAATTATACTAATAGTATGATATTGATGATGATAACGATAATGATAATAACAACAATAATTAGAATTATAATATCCGCAACAATAATGATAATAATTATGATAATAATAATAACAGTAATAAAATAAAAATAATAACAATGGTAATGTCAATAATAATCATAATGATAATAAGAATAAGAATAAAATACATTAATATCAGTAGTAGTAGTAGTATTAATAACAATAACAATAATGATGATAATGATAATAATGATAATAATAATAACAATAATAACAATAATCATAAAAATAACAATAACAATAATTATGATAACAACAACAACAGTAATAATAATATAATATAATAATAATAATAATATAATAATAATAATAACAGAATAAGAATAAGAATAAGAATGAATAATAATATAATAAAATAATAATTATGATACTAATAAGAATAAGAATAAGAATAGAATGATAATATGATAATAAATAATTTATTATGATAATAATAATAATAATAATAGCAATATGTTGATAAAATGATAAAAATAATGATATCATTAACATCACTAATAACATTAACAATAATAATAACTAAAATGACAATGATAATAATACATTCAATAATAATCATGTTAATAATAATTTCAACAATAATGATAATAATACAAAATTGATATCAACAATAACATCAATAACAACAAAAACAATGATGATGATCATAATAATCATAATCATAATAATAATAACAACAATAGCAAGTGGAAAAGCATTAATATTGATGACGATGACAATGATAAAAAGAAAAATAACAGTAATAACAATAATAATAACAGCAAAAACAAATAATAATAAAAAGAAATTATAATAATGACAAGAATAAAAGTTGTGTTATGAATGATTACTCTTGTTATCATCATTATCGTTATTAGGATTATTATCATAAATATTTTTACCATAATTATCGCTTTCAGTATAATTATTATTTTTATCATTATTAACATTACTTTTATTACTAGTCTCTTTATTATTTTATCACTATCATCATCATCATTATTACCATCATCATTTGTTGTTATATTTATTCAAAATAGTGATGATGATTATTAATAATGACAAGAACAAGAATAACAGTGATAATTAAGATAATAATCATAATGATAATAGCAATAACAACATGATATTAATGATAATAACGATAATAATGATGAGGATGATGAGGAGGATGATGATAACGACAATAATATTAATAACAACAATAACTATAATAATGATAATGATAATAATGATAATGGTAATAATAATAGTAAAAACAACAACAATGATAATGATGATAATAATATCATTAATAATGATGATGATAATGATGATGATGATGATGATAATGATGATGATGATGATGATATTGATAATATCAATAATAAAAAAATATAATCATAATAATAATAATTAATAATAATAATAATATAATAATAATAATAATAACAATAATAATAATATACTACTACTAATATAATAATAATATAATAATAATAATAATAATAATAATAATAATAATAATGATAATTAATGATGATAATAATAATAATATAAAATGATTAGAATAACAATATAAGAATAAAAAACAATATCAAAAATAACAATAACAATAATAATATTAATAATAATAACAAAAATTACAGTAACCAAACTGAAAACACACCCAATAACGACAATAACAGGAATAACAAGATTAACAGTTTTAACACCACAACACCATTAAAAATAATCACCAATTCTAAAAAAAAAAAAAAAAATGGCGATGTACATAACATTCCTCATCTTACCAACACTAAATTTTCAAATCCTAAAAAAAGAGAAAAAACGAAAAAAATAAAAGTGAAAAGAACAACAAACAAGATAATAATAATAATTAAAAAAAAACAACACGAAACAAATCAACACAAACAATGATTCAAAAAAATAATAATGATTATCGGCAATGAGTCAAAATTAAAACGGAAAAAAACAGACAATAACAATAATGAAAAGCGAAAACAAATAAACACAAACAATAATAAAAAAATAATAATAATGATTATCGGCAACAGTATCAACATCAGGATTGCATGTTGTCAATACCATGTTTAATTATGCAATAGAGATACAGTGACTTACGACCATTATAATAACATACTTACAACCCATTAGATAGAACAGTAAGTCGCTAAATACCATTTATCTATTCACATCAAATAATTATTAATAATGGCAACATGATGGCGTATGTTGTAAGTAATGTGGTAATAACAAGGTAATGACTGTCACATCATATGAGGTGCGTGATACTTACACATGTGTGTGTGTGTGGATGGGGGGGAGGGTGGGAGTGTGTGTGTGTGTGAGTGTGTGTCTGTGAGTGAGCTAATAATCATAATAATAATAATAATAATAATGATAATAATAATAATACAAACGGAATAGCATTTATAATTAACCAAGTCTTAATAAAGGTAATTAAAAAAAAACAGTAACAACAAAATAAACAACGGTATAAACGGTAATTAAAAGGGAAATCATGATATAAAAATAACATGAAAAAGTTGAAAACAAAAATTATCATCATGGTAGTAAAAAATTACAATATGATACTGGAAATGCAACAATGAAGATAATGATAATGATATCATTGTTGATATCAATAATTGTGATGGAAATAATAACTATAACAATGACAATAATATTAATCATAATGATAATGATAATAATAATAATAACAATAATAATGATAATGGATTGTAATAATGATAAATATAACAGGTAATGATAATAACAGAAATAACAATAATAACCTGATAACAATACAGTAATGGTAATGATAATAATAATGATAATAATAATAACAATAGTAATAATAATAATAATAATAACAATAATAATGATAAAAAAACAACAATGGCAATAGACCAACAAAAAATACAATACGAATAATACAGTAATAACTTGTTTCTATTATTGAAACAATGATGATAAAATAATGTCAACAATAATGATGATATTGACGATAATAAAGATGATAATATGATGATAATGAGGAGGATAACAATGCTACTACTGCTGCTGATAATAATCATAATGATAATAATAATGTTGAAAATAATAACAATGATAATAATAATGATAACAATGAAAAATATCAATAATAAAAATAACAATGATGATAATAATAATAACTATAATAATAATACTATTAATAATTATGATAATAATAATAATAATGATGAAAATGTTTATCAAAATCATAACAATAACAATAACAATAATAATGATAATATTCATAAGGATGATAATAATAATAACGATAATAATGATGATAACGATAATATTGATAATAATAAAGATAAAAAAATAATCCTCATCATTGTTATTATCATTATCAATATTATTATTATTATCATTATCACTGATAATAACAGCAGAAAAATAATATTAATTACAATAATAATAGCAGTGCTAACTCTAACCCTGAAACTAATGCTAATATTAGTGTCATTATTACTGCTACTACTATCAGTGATAAATACAAATGAAGTAATAATGATGATCATACTAATAACAGTAATAATGATGAATTTTAGATATTATCAATAATAACATTTGATAATGGAAATTAAAATGAGAACACCTGTCAAGTGCATTTGTCATAAGCATAGATGATGATGATAATGATAATAGTAATGAAAATAAAGATAATGATAATGGTAATAATAATGATAATAATAATAACAACAATAATAATAGTAACGACAATATCAATTATATCAATAGTAATATTAATAAAGAAAATAATAATAATAGTAATAATAATAATAATAATAATAATGATAATAATAATAATAATGGCATAGCAATGGCAATAAAAGTGGCATTTTTCATTCTCAAAGATACTTTAAGAATAATAGATATTTGTGCAATAATAACAAGAGCAGAACAATGAAAACAAAATTATTCTTAAAACAAAACTGCTTCTTTTGAATTCTTAAAAGCAATTCTCAACAGGTGGTTTTAATTTATTTTTCTAAGTTACTAAAAAAACATAAAATGAATAATTAATTAAATAAACAGAAATAAGCACTCTTCTGACAGTGTATATATGAAAGTATTAAAGAAAATAAATGTGGAGGTATTGAAAGATATTCTTTTTGGCATTTGTTGTTATTGAAAAAAAATATGTGGATGAAATAGATATTCGTGCATTGATTAATAAATTTAATTGACAAATTAGTTTCATGATTTTAGAATGCAAAAAACGGCTACTAACAAATTATTTTTTTTTGCGTGTTTCTGATCAATTCAAAATTATTTTCGCTATATTCTCCAAAGCAAACTTTTCCTTATCCGCCACGCACATGTCTGAACACGAAAATCATTCCACATTTATTGCTAAAATGAACAAACCAAGTCAACATTAGTTCGAAATATATTTTTTTTTCTTTCGAACTTCTAAACAACGCGACATTTCAGCTCATCATGGCCTCCTCATAAGCATTTGAGAAGAACCATCACAGAACCAACATAACCGACTGGCTGTCCAGTGTATACTTGTTACCACATGTAAAGCCCACATGAAGCACAGGTCTTCGCCCTCTCAAGCACTCAGTTGCTCGCCTCTGCTCATAGAGGGTGGTAGTTGCAGTGTCGTCCGCATGCACCCAACACACTTTTTTCTCGCACACCTTAGGCACCCTAACGGAATCGGTCGAAATGGTGGTCGTTCCTCTCTTAAAATTAATTCTCTCGTCGATTATGAACGTTTCGGTGTAGTCTTTTTGGCGGGAACGTTTGGCAAATTGCAAGGCTTGATCTCGGAGGCGTTCGCGGGAGATGCACCATAGTGACGCCAGTGTAACGGCTTGGCAAGCTCTCTTTTGAACCTTTCGATGCCACACACTGCCTTATCTATCACTTGCGTATTATCTCCGGTAGTCCACGGCCTTTATTGTTCAAACATGCATCATTTTCGATCGTACGTGAATTTAGAAACGACCCAGAGAGCTTTACTGGCCAAAAATATATTAGAATTTCCGTCACTAGGTCGACGTCTGCGTTTTCTCCGGTGCGAACCCAGGCCTCCAGATGCGAGGTGGCCGATGTACGATGACGCGCGCTATCACGGTCGGGTGGCAGGTGCACGATACTGACATCTATACATTTGTATGATAATATCCATTATCCAAATCCCGGTAATGATAAGCAGAAA
>NW_020869099.1:381962-391962 GCF_003789085.1 Penaeus vannamei | reverse complement strand
TAATCATTATCATCATTAATTGTTTTCTTCATTATGCTGTCACCATTATCATTATTGTAATTATCTTTATCATTATTATTATCATTATTTTTATTTCTTATTATCATTCCTATTAACATTATCATAATATATATCATCACCATTATCATGATTAGCGTTATCTTTATCATCATTATTATTGATATTATTATTCTCGTTGTCATCATCTTTTCAATTAACAGTATTGTTGTCATTATCATCATTATCTTTATTATCATTATTGTTTTTATTATTATCATTATTGTTTTTATTATTATCATTATCAATATCTTTCTCATTCTTTATTTATATTATTGTTATTATCGTTATCATCATCATTACTACCACTATTATTATCATTTTTATTATTATCAGTATCATTATTACTATTATTGAATTATCATTATTATTATTGTTATATTATTATCATCATTATTTTCATAATCATAATTTTTATCATTATAGTTATCGCTATCATCATCAATACTTTTCTTAGTATTACTATTACCATCATCATCATTGTTATTATTAATATTATTACTATTGCTGTTATTCTTATTATAATCCTTATTATTATTATTATCATTAATATCATCTTTATTATCATTATTATTATCATTATTATTTTTACCATTGTTGTTGCTGTTTTTGTAATTTCAGTCCTATCATTAGTTATCAGTACTATTTTCATTATCAATATTATCACAATCATCATTATTATCATCCTTATCCATACCATTGTAGTTATCAGTAAATTTAGCAATACCATTATTATTGTGATTGTCAATATTATTATTATTATTCTCATTATTATCATTATTATTATTATTGTTTATTATTATTATTATTACATTATTATTATTATTATTATTATTATTATTATTATCATTATTATTATTACTATTATCAATATCATTATTATTATTATGTTATCATTATCATTAATATCCTTATCATCATTATTGTTACTTTTATCTCTATTACTATCATCATATTCCTTTCTATCGCTCCTATCATTATCATCATTCTTATGATCTTTATCATTATGATTCGCATCATTTTCATAATTAACGACATTATCTTTATTTTTATGCTACATTCAGCAGTTGTGATATATTAAGCACAAACATACTTATTCAGACACACAGACGCTCGCATATACACACACACACGCATAACAGACTGACAGACAGACACACTACACACACACACACACACACACACACACACACACACACACACACACACACACACACACACACACACACACACACACACACACACGCACGCACGCACAAGCACCGTACACACTATCAAAAAGAACAATATAACAAATACACATCATATCTGACCACAACAGACGAGATCGACAACGGGATAGCACCCACATTACATGGACATAACGAGCACACACACGTCGAACACACACACTACGACACTATATGCATCTACACACAAATCAATCACGGACCTCCTAACATCACTTAACACACATACTATCTAACACACATATCAACTAAACCATATTCTGAATTATCTCTATCTATAATTCAGATGTTCAATTAGGTGGCTCTAATAATAATATCTTACTTTATACTACAAAATTTCTATGTAAAGAAATGACAATAAATTATACATTAAAAATCCATTAATGTATTTATTATAACTACTCCATTCTTCAATCGCCTTTATCTAAAGAACGTGAAATATGAAAAGACGAATTATTGGTTGAAGTATATAGAAATATTTCTCTTCTCGCTAAAAGTCAATAACTATTGTATCCCACTACCTGCTCATATATTTCATTTTATAAAATACTCTACGTGAGATTTTCATCTGTACATTATTATATTGTTAAGTTTGTAATATTTCAGCTATAGTGTTACATATTATGATGAGTGAGGCTTAGTAATTAATTTAATCAGTATAATCGATGAGGCTTAATAACGTCATGAGGTTACTATTATGTGGTTATGTACTTGCCTATTGTTTAATAGGTTAAAGGATATGTGATGAGTTATATTCTTGAGTGTAGTGATATGTACGTAATTATATATATTTATGTTAATTATTTATATGTGAGTGTTGATGTTGTTTTGATATTATTTGGATCCACTCTTATTATATTGTTTTTTCCTCTCTATTGCTATTATTATTTCATCTATGTTTATGTATTATTATATACTTAATTTTCAAAGTTACCATTTATCATTCAAACTAATCAATAATATAACTCCACATGTAAAATATGTAACATAATAAACAAGTCTACGATAAAAATTTATATAATATACATAGTAGAATATTATATACATTTATCTGAAAGAGATATAATAAGATAGATAAACTCTATTGTACAATATATATGAGTACACTAAATAACTATGACAGCGGTGAACACGGGTAGGGGGAAGGTGGAGGGTAGTACTGTAGAGGAAGTAGTACAGGTTATATAAGGTGAGTAATGAGGTATATGAGTAGGGTAGTATAAGGAGTGAGTATAGGAATATAACAAGATGTAAGGTATATGTATATATACAATTATAGTGAGTAGGTAGATATATAGTGAGTAGTAGGGGAAGAGGATGAATAAGCGAGAAAGTGGGGGGTTAAGTTATGAGTATATATATTATACATAATAGAGGTGAGTACAACTAGTTGATATATGGAGGTAGAAGTGATAGAGTGAGGAAGGTGAGGATAAGTAATACAGTAAATATAGCGAACAGGTGAGAGGTAAGGGAAGGTAAGATGAGATGAGTATTTGTATAGGGTGGATAATGGAGGTAGTAGATAGTAAAGGTGGAGTAGTAAGGGTGTGATGATATATAATAGTGGTATGGTGATATGTTGGGTGATAGTGAATATATAGTATGTATAGGTAGGATAGGGATAAGGTATGTTATAATATATATTTATATATATATACATCATATATATGCATACACACACCACACATATGAATAGGGTAGGTAATAGTAGTAGGGTGATAAAGTAGGAGGAGAGGTAATATGAGGGGAAGAAGAATGAGATAGGTAGTGAGTATATATATATATAGTAATGTGTGTGTGTGGAAGGGAAGGACGCGTATAGTGGAGGTAGTAGTGGAGAGAGAGAGAACCAGATGTGTGTGCCGCTGCTGTGCTGTGGCTTGCGCTCGTCGTGTCGGTGTGATGTGTCATGTAGTAGTGTGCCTATGCACCTGATATCACTCGTGGATCTGTATATGTGTCATATGTATGTGGATCGCGTGTATATCGTAGCTCGTATGTGTCGGTGTGTGGCTGCTGCTGTGCATGTGATACTGTGTGTGCCATGTCTCACATAACTGCACACACACACACACATACACTCACCGCATACTATCAGTCAACTCGCACATATAATAACACTACACACCACACATCAACACACACAACACACCACACATCACTAACTAACATAACATATACACTACCTACATATAATATATCTACTATATAATTGAATAACTATATATTAATCGTCAATACTATATATATCTAAATACTAATTATATATCTATACTCATTACTGTATATACTAACAATTATATGCCATATAATATTATTATACTATATAATAAATAAAAATACATAATAATATATATATTATATAATATATATTTATATATAACTTGGTGTGGTGTGTAAATATATACATAAATAGATGAATCATATTAAATGTACATGACAATTATCCTTATAATATATACTCATGTTATGGAACATATATAGAAATATGATACACTGCTTCAATTATATTAATCCAGTCATATAAAGAACTATTACTAATATATATAAAATATAATTTAGTAATAATATAATATATATATATATATGTGGGTGTGATGTGTCGTGTGTGTGTGTGTTGTGAATGTGTGTGTGTGTGTATATATGTATGTATGATTATTATAATTTATAATAGTTCATATTTAAATTATCATAATTGAGGTGATACTATAAAGGAGTATATTATATAGGTGAGTAGTATAGTAGTCATTGAATAGAATTATTATTTAATTCTATAATTATATTAAGTTTTTATCGGGAGAGGTGGTATGATTTGGTAGAATATCAATAATTAGTTTATAGAAGATGAATGTACATTAGTGAGGTGAGGCATATAAGGATATACATAAATAGAGTATATGAGATAAGTAAGATATAATGAAGGTATAATATTGATACTTTAGTGTTATTGACTATGGTTGTTATTAGTTATATGTGTAATTATATAATTATATACTATTAATACTATATTATAATATAATATATTATAATATACACAACTACACACACATCACACACTACACACACACTAAACACTACACACACCACACACTAACACATCACACATAATATATATATAATATTAATAGTATATAATTATAAATATAATATATTGTATATATATTTATAATATAAATTATATTAGTGATATATATTACTGAGCGAGACATCGACTATGTACACATGCATCGATCACGACGCACGAGCGAGCCACAGTCGAATCAGCACACACGATGGGAGTGATACTATATAGTGATGTATATGATGTGTATATATGTGGTAGTGATGATGTGAGTAGTTGTAGTGATATATTATTATGTATATATATTATATATGTTATTTTTAATATATTCTATATATATATAGTACTATATAAATATATAATTATTATATTTAAATATTAATATATATAATATATATATTCACACACACATCATGATATACTATTATATATATATAGTTATAATATATATATATATGTTAATATTATTATATTTTATATATATTATATTAATTAATATATAATATATATTAATTATATAATATATATATTTATATATATATATATACACACACACACACACACTTACACACACACCATCACACATATTCTACACACACTATCACTACACACACATCACTATCTACATCACACAACACACTACACACTATCATCTACACATCTACACAACTACAACATCTACTTATCACACACAGCGTATCAGTATATTTGTGTTATATATTGTATTTATACTTATAGTTGATTCATGTAATATATTATATTATAATATTATATATTATATATATAATGTATGTGTGTAAGACGGGGAATGTGTGTGTGTGGATGTAGTAGAGGTGGGAGAGTGTGTGATGATGTAATGTCGATGTGTGTGGTGTGTGCTGTGTGATGTGTGTGTGTGGGTGTGTGCGTGTGATGTGTGAATGTGATAGCGACGAGCACCACACACATCACGACACTACAGGCACTACACGCACACACATATCAGACACAAGCACGACACACACGAATGCTCACAATTAAGGTAAGTAATGTGAGTGTAGATGAGGGTACGTAGATAGTAGTATGAAGTGGTAGGTGTGATGTCGGTGTGATAGTGTGATGAGAGAATGTGTGTGTGTGTGTGTGTGTGTGTGTGTAATGATTAAGATGATGTGTGAGAGTGAGGAAAGAGGGTAAATGATAGGTAGTTCAGTACAGAGCAGCAGGAGCGATATTGCGAAGTGATAGATAGGGAGTAGGGGAAGAGTAATGAAGGAAAGATAGTATAATATAGAGTAGGGTGATGAGAGGATGAAGATAGAGGAGTAGATGAGGATAGTAGAGTAAAGATTAATGAGAAGAAAGAAAATAAAGAATATATATATACATATGTATATATATATATATATGTGCGAATTAAGAGAATAGTATATAGTATATTATAAGTACGTGATATAATAGTAGTATAGTAAAAGTATATATATATAAAGAGAAGAAAAGAATAAATATACAGTATAAATATTATAAGTATATATATGTATATAGATACATGGTATATGAGGAGAGAAATTAAATAGAATGTATCAATAATAGTAGAGCAGGGAAGAATGAGAGTACATAAATATAAGATAATTAATAAGAAGATATGTAAGGAATAATATAGGTGACTAATGATGAGAGATAAATATAGTAATGAATAGAGTAAGTAATGTATAGAATATGAATGAATGTATACATAGCCCACACACACGACACGACACATCACACACACACACACCGACACACAGCAATATAGTTATATAAATATGATAACAAATATATATATATTATAATATATATATATATATATATATTATATATACATATATACATATATATATACTTATATATCTATATGTGTGTGTGTAATGTATAATTTAAGTGGCAAGACGTTTCAGGATTACTCATACCCATCTTCAGTATTAATAAACTGAAAGACATGGGTAATATATCCTTAAAAAAATGGAAATTGAAGAGAAAAAATAATAAGTCCATCTTGGAAATTATAATACAGTTAAATATATGCCAAATGCCAAATGATATTAGGATAAGTGACTAAATAATTAATATACAGATCAATTTTAACAAGGAAGTGAAAGAGGATGGGCTATATGAGCAAAATGTTACAATTTATTTTAGTATAATTTCAACAAAAATATTAGACGTGTCAGGTAAAAGTTTTATATAATTACCTGACAAGTCAGGTAATACACATACGTGTATATGTATGTATATAAGTATGTATACTCTATATATAAAGACTATATATAATAGTCACAATCAAATATTGATATATGAGTTACCCCTAAAAAAGTTTCTTTGAATACATATTCTAAGAAAACGAAATATTTTGAGGGCTAACTAAAAAATATTTCAAATGCCTCTCAGTGTTTGTATTATAGAAACTTTATCGAGGGCGAGGCACTGAGATACAGGGAATGGACACCGCCATCTTATAGGTCACAAAAAAAGAGTAAGAAAAAACAGTTTAAACTGCAGCGACCTCATAGTTACCAGTAAATGCCGAAAATATCCGCTGCATATCAACACACGCAACATCCTCATACATCCAGTTCTTAATGTCGGTTTTCTATAAATTGAAACGAAGCGCTAATGAAGGGAGTCTTGCCCCCTTGTCTTGGTAATAAATAAAAGAAGTTAGGTTAAAGGTTCGATGATATCCTGGTTTGGGGACAGTCTGTGGAGGGTCCGTCGCTCTCGATAACACTTACCGAACATCGTGGTGCTGTTATTAGGCAGCGATCGCAGTGCAACCATACTCTTCCCTTTGGTGAAACAATTAATTAAAACAGGAACGGCCATTGTAGTGAGGGGTGGACTGCCTACTGTAAATTAAAAGATCATGGATACGATCACCACTCGAATTATAATTCTGAAAACTTTGTAGACTCGCACTACCCACAAATCCACACACAAGACCTAAGAGTGGGTCAAACGGCCAGATTTCCGCTCCCAGTATATGGTGCAGTATACAGCTCGATACCTTTATATAACATTATCTGACTCGCTCCTCCACATTTTTTTCTCCTCGAAGCTCTACCTACCCCAAGGTGGGAAAAGTGAGAGGCAACCCCCTGCCTGCCCCAGTGCCTCTCGAAAGGGACAGTTCTGTAGGTTATTGAGAGACTTTCCTGACTTGACGTTAAACAAAACTACACTACAGACTCTGTTGCTAAAATGAATTGAAGATTTATTGTTTGCCAGAGTGACAACACCTGTGGAGGTCGTAACGACCGCTTGTCAATTACTGATGGTAGCATAGCCCTATTTTGTTTTCAAGGATTATAACCATTTGTAAAAGCAATCCACTGATAAAATATCGTTACTGTTTGTATTGTATAATTATTGTATGTCATGATCGGTCACATTCTCTACCTTGCCGTAAATATGTGGTAAATTGTGTATTCCAGGGAGAGACTGAGGGAAAGCAGCTACCACAGGGGGCCATTTGACGATTCCGGGACCTACTTCATGTATGTCTTCTACATTTTACCCCGAAATTCCCCTGTAAACATTCATGTCCTCCCCTACTGTCGCAGCCAAGTTTGTGGGGGTTTCTGATGCATAATTCCCACACATGAATTCCCTAGCAAAGGGTGACAGGAATCTATAGTTACAAGTATCTCGTGATCAGGTACGCGTAATCCAATCCATGTTTTGCGTAAATCTTGGGTAATTGTGACTCAAACATTACCGTTTTATGGATTGATTGCGTTTACATGTGGAAGCTACAGCTCTTGAAAGCCAAACAGAACAAAGCCAATGGCAGTAATTAAAGTGACGTCATGTCTAGCGATTAGCGCGACCTCCACGCCTGTAGCCGTTCTAGCAAAGAACAGCAAACCTTCAACACATTTTGGTAACAGAGCTTGCAAACCTTTATGAGGATTTAACACCAAATACGGAGCAGATAGATCTCTATACCGACCAGAATATGCAAGGTGGATGCTCACTTGCCTTTGTCTGAGCGCCTTCTGAACTTCTGCGGAGGCCGTGGCGACATTTAATTATCAGTCTTGCTTGTGTTATAATATAAGCATTGGATAGATGTATCTTAATCATTGTATTTGATAAAACAACTCAAAAATATCAGTTCCCGATGAAAAATTCTAACTGATATCCAGGCGCACTCAGACAAGCGGGTTGAGTTGTGGTGTTTCAATAAATAAAAGTTATGTAAAAGCGAATCTGATATTTTTTATGAATGCGTAGCGGCGGGTTAAATGTTTACGAATACTCAGAACGTATTGTGTTGATATGCGAGTTGTTTGCGTTTGTTAAAGTTTTCGCCAGGCATTTCAGACATGTGTGAGTTATCACTCTATAGGGACTATAAAGTAGATTTTGATAACTATTTTCATTAGGGGTGTGCTTTCGCCGCTCTCACGCTCTGCAAAGTCCGACACTTAGCTCAGTCTCTGTTGTGCTTCCGGTGAGCGAGTAGCATTTCGTCGATCTGAAGAATTTCATCGGTACCTCCTTTAGAGTTTTGATTTTCTAGCCTATTTTGAGTTAATTCAGAACTAACACTTCTCCAATTCATGCTACTTGTTATATATATATATATATATATATATATATATATATATATATATATATATATATATGAATACATTTTCTTGGTCCTAATATTTCTGCAGCCAATTATTTACAAATATGATATTTAAAAGTTACCGAACCTTCCACTGTAAAATACCCATTTAAATTACCGACTCTCAGGATACGGTGATTTTACACAATAGTGAAAATCTTCAACGAATAATTCCATTATGCTAGGAGCACAATCTTATTTGGGAAGAATGTTGAATAGACCGATTCGGTGTGACGTCACGAGCCGGAGTCGCCATTCCACTTGGTGAAAACAAACCCGTCGCTCGCAGATCCCTCGCTATCAACGTGAAGGAAAATGGCGTATGAATTCTTTGATTCTTCAAAAACCGAAGCGAAAAGGTGATATGAAGCAAAACTAGAAGCTGTGTAGGTAAGAGAGTACTCATACCGAAATCTGGATCGACGATCCTTCGAAATGACCTAAAATTGAATATTCTGACATCTACGACTATTCTATCAATAAAGCAGATGGTGATAATAATAATTTTATAATAACATAATTTGCTACAGTAATGTATGACGTTTAGCTATATAGGGTATTTTTCTGTGAAATCAGTGCCATTTCCTAACATCACTTTTCTTCCCATTTACTAGGTGTTTATACAAAGGAAACAATAAAGTCATGTATAGGCCTAAAAGCGCACAACACATTTTTCTCTCTCCTCAATAATTTGACCTCAAGAGATAGGCCCTCTTCAGTTATTTCTTCTGCTGGACCATATGACATTTCAGACACAAAGGCAACAAGCAACTGTATACCTGCTTTGTTTTCATTTAATGTAGTTCTTGAAGGCATTTGGAATAAAGTCTGGGTGAAGTGGATGCGGGGATGGTTTGCCTGTAAATAAAAATTATGATAAATCAATTTATTACAAAAAAGGAATAAAATGAAAATAATAGACTTGCTTCTGTGCTTTTTAGAATCTATGACTACTGCCAAAACCTAATGTCGACAATGTTGATCTTGTTTGGCCTTGATAGGTAGTGTAGATAGACAAGA
>NW_020869099.1:344462-374462 GCF_003789085.1 Penaeus vannamei | reverse complement strand
ACCATATAGCATTTCAGACAAAGGCAACAGACAACTGTATACCTGCTTTGTTTTCATTTAATGGACAGTGCTTGAAGGCACTTGGGATAAAGTCTGGGTGAAGTGGATTCGGGGATGGTTTGCCTGTAAATATAAATTATGATAAATCAATTTACTACAAAAAATAAGTAACATGAAAATAATAGAATTGTTATTGTGCTTTTTAGAATATATAGCTACTGCCAAAACCTAATGTCGACAATGTTGATCTTGTTTGGCCTTGATAGGTAGTGTAGATAAACAAGAGTTTGAAAGTGATTATCTGTCTCTGGAATTTGAAGAAGTGTAATATATTAATATGTACATCAATAAAATGTTCTGAGCAGATGTAAACAATTTCCACCAGCCAAGCACTCCCATCAGCGTTCATGCGTTTCATGGCCTGTAGGCCTACCCATCGCTTCCATTATTCAGCTTTCTTTTCGCGATCTGGGAATATATGAAAGGTTAAACCTTTCTTTCCCATCATGTTGTGGTTCGAACAACCAACGACAACACAGCTCCTTGGCATTTTCACGCAAAGAAACGAAATTCTCAGAAAAATTCAGCTACTTTGTAAGCAAAGCGCAGTGATTTTTCGAACGAACAAGGGTTTGTTTTCACCAAGTGCTCGTTGCTAGGGGCCGTTGCTAGGCGTTACCGAATCGGTCTATAGACAGGTTTCCTACACGAAGTGCTTAACACTTTTTAATTGCGTAATAAATGTAGGTTAGAATAGTACTGTAGGAATTCTGGAAAATTTGGAAAACGGAAATGTTACCTCGGGAGGGACATAGAGCGTTTAACGGTATATCTTGTGAAGGAAAGGTCCTTTCTCTAGTACCTCCTTAAGACCATATAGTTCCTAAAAACATGTCATCACTGAAAGGCATGTGACTGTCGGCGAAGGAAAAGTGTCCAGAATCTGATCGTCGATTAAAAGTACAATTTTGTTGGCTGGATTGTCGGAATGTCGGGATACCAAGATCGGACTGCACCACATTTTGGCCGCCAGAAGCAACTTTTTGTGGAAAATATCCACATCCAATTCATAGTGCGGTGTCCAAAGATAGCAAGCGCTTCCACTGGTTTCTCATTACAAGCTGTGTCCCTCTAACCTGAAAGTCGGACAAATGGGAATTAGGTCTAGGGACAGAACCACCTTGCTGGGAGTTTGAAATATCAAGACTGTAGGAGTTAGGTTCCTTATGTGACGGTGTGGATTCGTGTAATTGTTATTGAAAGTACGTGTAGATTTCCACTGGGAGTGTTAGTGACTTGTAGAGAGGACACAGATACGAGGGAAAAATTATTTGTTACCTTGATTATAGTTATTCTCTCGACACTATTATATTTACTGACTTTTAGTTTACTATAATGTACATAGACTCGTCCTTTAGCTATATACTTTTTGGTAAAATCCACTTCCTCTCAGTCTACCCATTCTGCTCCTGGTGAATAATCTTTTTCACATTCCTTCACTTGAGAATGTTATGGTATGTCTTGTCTTTATATTTACTTTTTTGGTATGTCGACCGGTAGACTATGATGGTACATCCAGTTTTTTTTTTTTGAGAATTTTATGTGGGGCTCTCATATTTTTTTTCATCTTGCCTGTTTTACCCACACTTTCCCTAATATATTTCATACTCTCCTTTGTATTAAGAATATCAAACGAATAATGTTGGCTAGATTTAGTATCACACATAGCAGAATTACTGTAGCTACATTACATGTGTCTCTCATACTGAACTGTATTTTTACCCATGAATCACCAAGGTACGTAAAGAAGGAACCTTGTTACAAGTATGACCAACTTTATACTTCTTTTCTAGTTGCAGCCACGTTCACAGACAGGTATTGGCACTTCAACCAGCCTGAACGACATGTGATTGTAGAGTGAAGCCTAAAGGGCAAGAGTGTTTGGTGTTTATCTGTTTTAAATAAAATCCATTTATTATAATTTATATTCTTTGTTGTGACGTGCTATCTATTTTGCTACTAAATTTACCCCGTCTGCGAGGGATAGCCGTGTTTACCATCCACTGGCAGCGCGCGGGATTGAATGTGGGTCAGCAAGAGTGCTAGACGAGAGCGCTACCGCTGGACTAAAAGCACTGTGAGTGTCCCTTTCTTATACACCAGAAGAGTGTCCTTGTCCTCCAGAGGACACTATACTTCAAGTTTTGTGAAGATAGTACAAGCCTTTAGGTCCAGCTTGTAGACCATACGCCTAAATTAGTAATGTCTGAATGAGGCTAAGATGTCATCGGAGTTCAGTTTAGCAACAAATGATTCAAAATACCTGTTTTACAACAAATGATTCAAAATATCTGTTTTACAAGGGTAAGGATTATTGCTTGTCTCGGTAAAACTGCAGGTGTTTTAATCAAGAAAGCTACATAATTATTGTCCTGAGATGTATTGCGACAAGCACCTAAGGTTACTTACTCATTTAGGTGGTGAATCCCGATGGCTGTCCTATGAAACCTACCTATGGATCACATCTTGCTTTTGTGGTCTTTCAGGAGACGATAATGTTGGAGTCCGGTAATACAGCCAATACATTTACAGCAGTATGACTCATCCCATGTAGGAAAACATGACTTTCCTGTCTCGTTTAAAAGTATCAGTCAGGTAAGACCAGCAGCCCCTGCAAGAGTCCCCGCAACTGTTTTCGGTATGTGTGGAATGTTAATTACCTAGGAGTAATCGCTCATAAGAATCAGGCAAATGCCACACCAAGTGCAAAGTTACTGCATGGTAAGTGAGGTAGCGAGTCCGTCCAGATCCAGAGAAAACTAAGGATCAAGGTAGAGACAGAGAGGCCAAAGGATGCAAGATGTGTTCAGAGATTTAAGGGGTTTGGGTTCTTCACTCAATGCATTCGCAAATCTGTCGAAATATCCAAAGTCTAGGGTAATTTATAAGAACATATTTCCAGTGGACTCTGATGATCAGAAAACATTGGATGAGTTACAGTAAGCTTTTCAGAGTCTATGACCTTGCACACTCCGACTCCCACTCCCACTCCCACTCCCATCTTCAATGAAAGTGAGGTATACAGTGATTATAGTACCACAGATAACGAAGCAGTGAGAGCCTTCGACCCCTACATCTCTAGGCGTGTTTTTTGATAGAACTTCTAGGTCAGATATCTTGGTCTAGTTCCGTAACCAAACTAAGCATTTACAAGCTGCCAGAAGAAACCTTACACTAAGGCAAGGGGGGGGGCGGCAAAGGGGTGATAGCGAAAACTCAAATAAATCTGGTTACTAAATTATGTTTTATTTGTGAAATGCGTCTTCTTGTTTTCAATTTGAAGCATACCAAGATGAAAAAGGTGTGTTTGCTTATGTGTATGATGGGGAACGCTAGGAATCCACCTGGAAGCTAAGGAAACAAAGAAAAGTATGGGAAGCACTGGTTTGTTTAGTTAGCAACCTGGGTATTTGGACCGTTTCCCTCAATTCGAATGTTTCCCTCAAGGTAGCGTGCTTAGCACCATGTTACTGCCTTCCTTCTTGCTGTAAACGGTTTAGTTTCATTAAGACCATCAGGTATCCAAATCCTCCCTATGTGGATGATTTAACCAACTTTGCCTCAGCCCTTCCATATATGCTCTCCAACTTATAGTGTCTGCAGTATCACTCATCTCTTCTTGGTCCACTAGAAATGGCTTTCGCTTTTCTACTACCAAATCCTTCATTTTTTCTATCCTTCTTGGCTTATACTTTCCTCTAGTATTTGCTCCACTGTTTTCCCTGACCCACCAAAATCAGACATTCCCCATCTGTCCTTTACTCTCATTTCCCTGACCATGGCTCCATGTATTCCTCCAGTACCATGTTTACTCTGATGGTTCTAGATCCTTCTCCGGTGCTTATTTCTCTGTAGTTTTCCCTTCTCATACATTCGACTATCCCTCCTTCCGGAGTCAAGTGTCCTTCTGACAGAGCTGTATGCGTTCCCATTTGTATTTCATACTGAATAAATGTCTTGCACTGACCAGTCAGAATGTATTACTTGTAGAAGTGAAAATATAAACAGGTATGTTGCTGCCTCATCTCATATGTTGCTTGTTTATATTTTCACTTCTACAGGTGAAAAAATGTCTTGCACTGACCAGTCAGAATGTATTACTTGTAGAAGTGAAAATATAAACAGGTATGTTGCTGCCTCATCTCATATGAGGAAATGGAAACCCACGTCCAGGTAGAAGGTCCTTGCGTACCTTGGTATCTGGGTCATAATAGGGCTAGTGCCATGCCCCAAATATCGCAATTGCTGGTCAAACAATCGTGTGTTGCAGCATGATCTCATTGCCGAGGTCATGTCCAGGCATAGATTTGACCAAGTGACTCCATTTCACCCACGTGGAGGAAGTAGCTCCATTCCCGGAGAACAGGATATTGAAGCTGCGATTAATCGTAGAATTCTTAAATACTCGTTCGCCTCGACCTTTGTGCCGGAGGACATTGTCATCGGCGAGTCGTTGCGGAAATTCTGTGGGCTACTAGATTTCAAGACCTGCAAGCGGAGCAAAAGGTTGAGGTTGAGGTTGGTCTACAAGCTCTGTGCTAGTACCGGCCCTGCGGCTGTTTCAAGGTGTGTACCGGGCAGGATCACACGAGCGGTGCTGCAGTTGGATTGGTTTTATAGTCCGATTCACCCGCGTTCCTCTTTCCGTCCCATGTTGTCCTATGCTTTACTGCAGGTCGTACATCTGCTTTTCGCATCCCTGCCCCTCCCTACTTGGACATCCTTGTGGAATACCATTTTCTTCCTCAGGCGTATAAATTTCATACATTTGATCTAATCGCCTGTACCACCCTGCTTTAACGCATTTATTCTTTCTCTACCCGTTCTATCCAAAGCCGCTAGCACATTAACTTATCCCCTACTATGCCGCCCTGTAGTGCTACATGACTTAACACTTAATTTAGTTTAAAACCATGATTATTACCTTACTATATGGTAGTTGTATTCAGTTTTTGTAAGTACATGATTTCATTATCCAAGTATTTTTGTCGAACTTCTTTTCAATCAAGGATAAAATGTAATAAAATTAGAAATTGCCGTCTTATGTATATTTACTTTCCCTGGCGACCAACAAATTATTAAAGACGATTACTATAAATTGTAAGATTTGTCTGGAAAAATAATTTGTTCGGTTTATATTGGTGTGTAAAACCGTAGACATTTTCTTTGCAGCTTAAGAAAGTATATCATCCCCATAGGGTAGACTCCTGTAAATATGTCCTTTACTCTTAAATCCATATTCTTGATATCCAGCACTGAACTGTGGCTAAGGACCTCTCTACACGACGGGCAACTGTAAAGGTGATGTCACGGGCGAGGGAACTACACAACACCTGCAAGCCAATGTGATGAAGCCTTTCGGATGCATTTTCTTGCTATTTTGTTATATCGGTAATAGGATCTCTTCTTGGAGTTGCTGTTTTGTTATATGTAGAGTGGTCCCCGTGACGATGCTGCAGTGAAGGATATGGAGAATGCATAAAAATGGGCATCTTTGGTTGAACGTAATGGCAGGGCAAGGCTGCAACTTTCTTGCAATCGTTATCTAATACGGCCTTTATACACGGTTCGTAGCGGTCCTTGAAATCTTGAAAATTCATGGAATTTAAAGTTATAACAAAGGTCTAGGAAACACTTTCCCAACCTTCAGACCTTCAAAATATTCGAAAGTTGACCCTTACCGTTCGTAACACGAATCTGCTTGTTGATCTCATTTTGACTAATGTGCCATCTGTTCATTGTATCAAGGGCCTCATAATCTAGTTGATTTGATAATTATGATTAAATATGGAGACTGACACAGACAGTCTTGACAGTCTTTTCTCATATTTGAGAAAGTGACCACTCCGTACTCTACTAGACAATATCTCCAGTCAACTGCATTGATCGATATTTTCTTACCGTTTGCAATGAATTCTTTTGTCCATTATTTTACTGGATTAAGTATTCAAAATAGACAAAAGTAACTTTATACTCATTATCTTTTGAAATGTACCCATACAAAAATATAGGTTTCACAGTAAACTGGTTTGAAGTTTACCATTGACGGTAGGACATGATGAATGTGACAGCATTAAGATATAATTTGCACAAAACTGTTACAAGATCAGAAAGTCATTGAAGTATCGTTCAGAATAATGATGCTATTTGTGAACTCGCCTAATTGGTTTCACTCAAATTTATACAAGACTACAGACGAGTAACTAGGAAATCAATTCAGTTCATACTTACAACTATCAAACATTCTATTAACAGCTGTCTATACAATCGAGCACCAAGATACCTGTTAATTGAGTGCCAGTGCCCATGGTCGAGTGTAATAACCAGATAGTGACAGCAGCTTCAGTTTCAAGTTTGCTGTCTATTATGAACGAACGACCCACCCGAATACCAGCACCCTTGTGCAAGATATAAAAGGAAATCATTAATATGCATTACTTCCAGCACAAAGCAGCAATGATTAATCTGAACTGAACAAAGTCCGATCATGTGGATGGGGCCAAACCTTCACATACCATGGTTTAAATGGGTAACATTGACAGTTTTATAACAAAGATAATGCTTCCAGATATTTTGCAGCATATAAAAAGTATTAGCATATTCCTCTATCTTTTTCTAATTTTCAAATGTACTTGTTATTTAAGATATTGATGTGGAAACTTCTAAACACATCTTACAAACCTGAAGCAAGACTGGGCCATAACATTTGTACATTGTGCATATAAGTCTGAATCCATCAGTTACAAAATCAGTCAATGAAAATGTATATGGCAAATAAAAGCTAATCCTATTACAAAGTCAATGACTGCTCATCTTAAACTTGCAATTTTCCTATCATGTACTTATAATTTTCATGGGAATGAGAAGGATCATCTTTCAACTACAGTTCTAACCACCATAAAATCAATGGAAGTGTAGAAAGAATTTAAAGAATACATTTATTTAACCCAGACAAAATTATTAGATTTACAATTAGCTCTCAGAAAGAAGTGAACCATCCTTGTACATAATTAAGGTGAACTGGACATTTTTATATTTTAGTGGATATTACTATACCTTTAAAATGAAGTGCCACATTTTAACTATTATACATTTTAGTACAATTAAAGCCCACTATATTGCAGTCCTTTATTCTCTTCAAAAAAGTACAAAACACCTTTTATGAAAAGTAACAAACTTTCCTTCTACCCCCAGTATTAAAACTATTCCTTAAAAATGAACGTAATAAAACAAGTATAAACCTCTCAGTGGGATCTTTAATGCTGTCAAGGTTACATAGCGACAGGATATTTAGTCTACACTGGGAGGTGCACTTTCTCCCCTCTTAGTTCTGCTTCCTTCTGAATGAACATCCTGAAACAAGAAATACTACATTAGTAAAATGAAACTATACACCTTCAAGAGACCTATCTTGTTTAATCAAATCTGTAAGGAATATCCTCCAACCCAATATCTTGGATAAAGTGAAGAGATGCCTTTTGCTCTTGCATAGTCAAGTCCCACCAACATAAGAAAAAAAGAATCCTAGTTGGTTCTACAATTATGCATATTCACTTCCCAGCAGCGTTTTCAGCTGTGGATATTTATGGTAGAAAAGCTAATTACAACAAACCTTGCAGGCTAAAAATTAATTCTGCTTTTGCCTAATGGCTAAGTAAAAAGACTGCATAAGGCATGCACATACAAGCGACTGCCTTTCCAGTTATCACTTAATTCTATTATAAGCCATTGTTTTACCAATTTTGATCTAATTAATATCAGACAAAGTTATCTTGTATGAATATATAAAAGTGGAAAAAATGTCAATGGTACATACACAAAATGTGACCACTATTTGAAACTTGTACCTTAGGACATTATCAGACATTTTGAGAAACTAGAGAACATGTTTATGTATTAATCTTTCCAGCACAAAGCAATGATCAATCAGAACTAAAAGATTAATTATAGAACATTTACTTACCATCTGTAAGCTTAGCCTTCCCACCAGTAGGCTGGCATAGAACTGTTGCACAGCCTACACATGCTACTACTGTCTGGGCGTGGGAGAAAACTGTGGAAATCTTGAAGCAGCCTGTAATTAAGATTTTAAAATTACTCATTTCAAATAGTCACCGAACAATTCAATTCAGATTTATTTTTAACCACTAGATGCCAGGTGGTATGTATGTACTTGCCATGGCTATTCTGGACCGAAAAACTTTTTCAACAATCATAACAGGTTCATTTATATGGTAATTTTAGACAATAGCACCAATAATAAAGGTAAGCCTTCATATTTATATTTTTTTAAATTAAAGAAACAAAGGTTTTCGGTGCAAAATGTCACTTGTAAAATACCAAACGATCTGGGGTGGAAACAGGAAACTGCCACTTGAACTTTTTTTGCCCAGCAGCATTGGGTTAATCATTCTTAGTCATTGCCTAACAGTTTTACAAATTTCTATGTACTTTTTAACATGTGCATTCCATTATCATTTACTAAGTACCTAAAATATGGTTACATATACTATAATTTACAAGCAATACCAAAAGACCAATTTATCCCCATTGTAAAAAAGTTCTGGTTCTAACAGAAAACCAAGGTAATTTCTATATTAGATCAATATTTTGCTTATGGCTAAATCACTTCAGTTTAGTTCATTTTCCCCTTTTAGGTCAGATCAACTCTTAAAAATTCAAAAAATCTTTGTTACTCAATGAAAACAAGTTTAATTATCTGACAAATGCGGAATTGTCTGCACATTGTGGTATAACAGTTTTGGACGGCCATGTAATAAATAATTAGTGGGAACAGATCAAAGAATTACAAAAGACTGAAAATATACTTACAAAATATGACAATAATTAACCATTCGTATCACATTTGTCAAGTTTCCTTCTTAACTTAATGGCAAATGAACCAAAATGCATCTCTTATTGCACAATAGGAACAGGTGTGAGAGCTGGGTCAATGTACAAATTGTTTCTTCACTTGCAAGACTTCTTACTACTTGGCTGTCCAAAACTGATTTCAGACATTTTACTTAGAGCAATATATAAATGTCAGGTTCAAGACATTCCACCATAGTTAATCATGGTCGATTAATGTTCAAAAACCTTTTCATTCTTGCATACTTTTTCCACCCCAACATACAATAGGTGCAATGTTAGGCCTACTGATATGCAGATCCACCTTATTAAAGTACTTTAATATTCATACAAAAAAATAAATGACATGACCATGAAAAAATTTGGCTTTACGAGCAGGTGACTTGATCAAGTGACGTGAGACTGGAGATGAAAACTTGACAAACAGACTGATACACAAATACTTTTTCATCTAAAAAGAAAAACTTGAGGGAGAGCCATCTTATATAGTATACAAAATCAAATAGGTATTACTACAGCAACCTCATTTATCACGAAATTACAAAAATATTTTGCTGCATATCATCGCTCAGGCTTTCCACAACACCCTCACAAAGCCAAAGTTCATAATGTCCATTTTCTAGGAGTTGGTACAAAGTGCTAAAAAAGAGGGTATTTCTTAACAGCGCAAAGGCACTCATCAATAAATAAGAATTTACATCAGGGGCGAGTCCGGAGAATTTTCTGGTACGGGGCACAGGGAGTAACAATAAATCTGGGGGGGTTGCTCAAAAGTAACAAAAATTAAGGCTGCCCACTTCAGTCTTCATATTGTACAGTTAAACAATGTTTATGTTTTCATCTTCCTGTGTGTATTACATAATATACAAGTATTACATTGATATATAAAGGGTTAATGACAATTGTGGGGGGGCACAGGGCAATCAATCAAATTTCTGGGGGCTGCGGGTGCCCCAACCGTGCCACCTCTGATCTATATTGGCAAGTCATTAACTTTAGTTGCATGACAATAGTTGAAACTTGGATGCATCCAGTGGAATCAGTCTGAGCATCGCTTACCCTAATCCTTTACCTATATTTTCTGGTAATGACCACTGCAACTTTTTATTCTCCAAGAATATCTTCATTTGTTACCAAGAGCAATACATACTCAAGAGACAGTCCCAAAACAAGGTGTAACCGAGTTTATGCCTATTTCTATTTTTTGTTGGTTGTGTGCCATTTCCCTCTTATCTCTGTATTGCTCTTGGTAACTTTTACCATCTCAATTTGCCCAAGCTTTTGTGTATCAATATGGTCAAGAGTAACAAATTTGTTAACAGTATGCTACTGCAATTCTTTTTCTAGACAATGTAAGAGCACTAATTAAACTTTCATGCTGTTAATTTCACCATATAAGATGTGTAGAATTGAAAACATCTTGCATTTACCTCCAATACTAAAATCGTCTAACCTCCCCATTTATTATACCCCATTCCCATCCACTAGTCTTCAATCATCTACATTACTGCTGATTATTCTTTACAGTATAGACATATTAAGCAAGGGCAAACTAAAGATATTCATACAGAGGGCAAAAAGTTTTGGTCATTGGTCATCTGCAGACAATGGTAATGACAAATACAAGAAAAAGGTTGCGAAACTGCCATCTACAGCCCGAGTCCACTAAATATTCTGAATTTCAGCTCTTTAAACTTGGAGTGCATACTGAGGTTACGACCAATTGTCTGGGGGTATCTGACCTTACCAAAAGGGCACACCCACTCACAAAAAACTTGAAATTTTTTTGACCTGCAGTGTACATGCTGGAACAAATTACGTTAAGGTTACCGAGAACAACCAACAAATAGGGAAATGATCACTGCCATGTTATAAAGCTTAAGAAATAGTCGAACATGTAAAGCTGCTGCAGCTGCTGTACAAATCTTACCAAACGCTAAACCAGAAAATGGCACTCACCAGGGCACTTAACATCCATGAAGTAGGAGTTAGGGTGCTGCACAAGGCGTTTGAGCTTGCATTTCTTCTTCTCCTCAGCGGGTGAGGGATGCAGTAAATCTTTTGCGAGCTGTTGGCAAAGAAAGGTAAAGGTTAATTCCCGCATGTAGAATACAATTTCCTTTTTCAAATACAATCAAAATTGGCATTTGTCAGGTTTCTTCCTCCTCTACCAGACAGAAGTCGGCAGAATAAACATCAAAAACCTTTTGATCTTGCATTTTTATCCCCCAAATTTGCCACAGAAACAAATCTGGTCTACTAAATGCATTTCACGTCACTCTGAACACCAGACGTCCACAACCAATTCCATAACGGCACCAAAATAATATTCCACGAAACTTAATAAACAAATGATAAAAAAAAGGGAATACACAGCCATCTACAGCTCCTGGCTTACCCCCCCCCCTTCGTACTTGTTTACCTCCAAATAAAAGTTTCCACAGCTGGAGGTCAAATCACTGGTCACTCCTTTTGTTACTTTTATTCGTATTTCAGGGATAATCTACTTTTGAAACTACTTATATCGATAACTCTGAAGGGCACTCGATAAATACACGTGGTTACCACGTAGGAAACGCGATCTCGCTGCATTTCCGGAATATCTTTTCGAACACGGGTTTTAGAATCCTACTGAAAAAACTCAATTTAAACCTTTGAAACTAAACCTAGCCAATAAAGGCGAATATCTACGTAAACGACATTACTTTCTCCTCAAAACCTCAAATACCGGGTGCAAAAAAGGGCCAATCTGCCAACACCAACACGTGCCAACAGCAACTGCGTCCCAGGTTTATCTCCGCGTCCCTGCCAACTGTCCCCCACGTGTCTGCCCTCGTGGGGGTATTTAGCGCTAATTTCACTCTTCTCACACTAATAAATGGAATAAGGGAGGTCAAAAGGGTGGAAATGAGAGCTTTACTGGTGTTTTAGATCCGCAACATGGCCGCTAAAACCACGTTGTAAAGACCAGGCTAGAAGGGCCGCTGTCCTTCCTTCGGATTTCCAAAGACATCTCACTTTGTTCCGCCTCTTTTATCCACTTTATGGCGTCCTCACACTCTTCTCCTCCCTTTATCCGCATATATCGTCCACATCCACGGGCGAAGAGGGGCAAAAATCACATCAAAACAGGAAGAAACTCACAGGCATGTTGGTCTTAATCCAAGAACGGCCGAAAAGAGCAAATTTACGCCGTCCAGCAACAAAGTAGGATCGGGATGCGCAAGCTTTATATGCCTCTAGAAGGTGCCGATTTACGCCACTTTTAGAGTCTTTTCCGGGCTCTTTTGGGGGTTATTTATATGCTTGCGATGTCTTGAAGTGTGTGCGTGGGTTTATTTCATCGATTGGGGCATATTGCGAGGTTAATTCTGATTTTATTTTGTTTTGCGCGAAATTTCGAGATAAGTCTTTCTAGAGCCAATTATCGTCTCGGGAGAATCAAACTATTTTCCTCATACTTAAAAGCCTTTTTTGGCATTCTCAAGCTTTCTTTTGCAGTGGCATAAGGATCTAAATAAAGGTAATAAAATCAAAGGATATGAAAGCGCTTGGCAATTTTCCCCAATGGCGAACGTGCATGAGCGTGTTATTATTGCGCAACAGAATGAAAACGTGACATTTCATAACGTTGACAGATTGTTGTTTTCTTCTTTTATAAACCTATTAGAGTAGTTCAATAGACTTTCTTCGAGGAAGTCACTTTCAACGTGATGAAATTGTATTTTAGCTTCATAGTTGAGAATGCCCTTACATACATAAACTAACAGTACATGTATATGCATTTTTGTATGTATGTATGCATGCATGTATGTATAAAGACACCCTTCCCCCCTCTCTCTCTCTCTCCTCCCCCCCTCTCTCTCTCTCTCTGAACATATCTCTCTATATAAATATATATACATATAAATACATATCGTTATATATAAATAATATATATATATATATATATATATATATATATATATATATATTATATATATATATATATATATATGTGTGTGTGTGTGTGTGTGTGGTCAACTCGTATAACTCCTTAATATATATATCGTAATATATTGTGTGTGTAATAATGTGTGTGTAGGTGTGTGTGTTGCTGTGTGTATAACATTGTGACAATCTGTGAATATTGTGTGGGCCGTAGTGTCTTGAATTTTTGAATGTTCTCATTTTGAAGTGTGTAAATAGTTTTGAATTGATTTGGTAATTCTTAATAAGGTTTTTAAGTTCTTTAAATTTGGTCAGGTATTGAAGAATCTCTTCTTTCTCTTTCTCTTCTCTTCTCTTCTTAACTCGTTCCCTTCCCTCTCCTTCTTCTTCCTTCTCTTCTCTTCTCTTCTCTTCTCTTCTCTTCTCTTCTCTTCTCTTCTCTTCTCTTCTCTTCTCTTCTCTTCCTTCCCTCTTCCCTTCCCTTCTCTTCTCTTCTCTTCTCTTCTCTTCTCTTCTCTTCTCTTCTCTCTCTCTTCTCTTCTCTCTCTCTTCTCTTCTCTTCTCTCTTCTCTTCTCTTCTCTCCTCTCCTCTCCTCTCCTCTCCTCTCCTCTCCTCTCTCTCTCTCTCCTCTCTCTCTCTCTCTCTCTCTCTCTCTCTCTCTCTCTCTCTCTCTCTCTCTCTCTCTCTCTCTCTCTCTCTCTCTCTCTCTCTCTCTCTCTCTCTCTCTCTCTCTCTCTCTCTCTCTCTCTCTCTCTCTCTCCTGTTATATAACATTTGAAAACAAGTCTGAATACTACGCCGTAGCGCTCATATTTGTATATATTTTTTATTCCATAAGCAATTACAAAATTACCAAGTATGTTAAATTAATAGCAGGAATCTGTAAGGAAACTAAGAAAGAAAAATATGTTTGTATTCTGCTCGTCATAACGGCGTAGAACGTAAACAGCCTGTCATATTACTTAATATTAATGACTGTCTTTACATGAGGCCGAACTATATTAAACTCATTTGAAATACTGATAAAAAAAATGATATAAGATGATTGGCTGCAGACATACATAGCAGTTATAATCGACTTCCTTAGATAAGGTGATAGCACTTGTTTCTATCCATTTAGCCGATATATATACATCTTATTTGAGTGATGAATGTTTTTATTTACTGTTTTTTTCTGGATATCTAGTTAATGTAGAGCGCTTTCGTTCAACATGCAACATGGTGAAACTGGAATAATAAGCAGTGTTGCAACATCGCATGCAATGAAGCTGGGAGTCCAGTCGGAAGTTGTGTAATATGCAGGATTAAAGAATGAGATTGATTAATATGATAGAGATGCGTAAGGGAATTATAGTATCTGTTAAATTACGAAGAGTATTCTTTTCATAAGAATATCTGACCTGTACATCAAAACATCAATATGCGCATTTTCTTCTTCACTCCCTTGCCTCGTTATCGTCTGAATTGTCACTAATTAGCGATAAGCCAATAATAGTGGTGTAAATAAGTGTTAGGCGTTTGATTTGGTAATTTTATTATTTTTCACACTTGTATCTATGAGCAATCACTGTGTTGTTTCAGACATTATTGTTATGTAGTTACTATCCATGTATATATGTGAAATTTTGTAAAACACAAACCAAACTGATATATATTAAAACCTGGCGCAAGTCAAGATCACCTAATCATTAAAGCTAATTAGAAATGTGTTAATGCCACACATCTCTCAGCAATCCGAATGTATGTTATCAAGCATTTATCCTACTGTAGATTTATTTATATCTTTATAATTATTGATTTTATTACAGATAATAAGTTCCAGACATTACCACATGCCCTGCTGGATTCAACAAATGTAATTTAGCCATGGATACAAACTATTTGCTGGCTTCACCTGTGCTCCTCATTGGTATCATTTGCAATTGATTTTAATTAAAGTGATCTGTTTTTTGGGGAATCTGGATTCAAATCACTGTAGAATATCATACAAGCTTCTTGACAAGGGAGTATTGGAGTTGGATGATGCCTTCTTTTAAGCTTTTATTTAACAGGTAAATGTTGGTACCTGGAATAGTTGCTGTTCCCAACCTGACCAAACCCTTCCGTTCCCCATCTGCAAATGTTATCATTGAACTGCATTTCAAAATAATGCATAGTAGTTTCCTAAATCAAATTAGCATTCAAACCAATATGAAAGAGTATCTGCTTAGTTTTATAGTAGTTAAAATAAATACTTTAGTGTGCTCTCCTTCCTTTCTAATAAACTGTAAAGATACATATACATAAATCTGCAAATGCCACTTTCTTTATTACTGTTACTGAATGAATGGTCATTCCTTAAATGTTGATGCTTTGCAATCAGCCTTTATTAACATGGATACAGGGGCATGTTGCTAAAATAATTCTCACTTCCATGAAGAGCGATGGTCTAAATTCTCATAAATAAAATGAGTAATACTGTCTGTTTGATACAAACTGTCAAATATAATATAGGGAAAGTATAAGAAATGTTGAGACAAAGCAGATCTCACCAAAACGGTATACCTCGATTCCATCATCAATGGTAAAGCATATGGGACTGAAAGCTGATTTTTTAAAACAAATGGAAGCTGCACATTAACCTGCTTGATCATACTATCTACAGAGGGTAAATATAAATACGAAATATATATACATGTATATTTTTTATAAATTCACTCCTGTAAGTACATTAGAAATATGAATTTTTGGTAACATTAATCACAGGACATACAATGCAGTAAATGGCTCACTTCAAAAGAAAAATAAGCACAGAAAAAAGCAAAGCAAAAGCTGGATTCTGGAATGTAATAAGCAATAACATGAATAAGTAAAACAAATAATAAACATTCTATAAATGCAACAAAACTACAACTCACAAATCACACCAAACCTAACTTAAAATTATTGCATTTAGTGTCAAGAATAGTTACAGCCCTAATAACAAAAAACAAAACCAAATGAAAAAAGTGTAGTACTTTTGACACATCTTATTGCATACCAATAACGCCTACACAAAAAAGTTGCAAAAGAAAGAATGATAATGTATCCGCATATTACAAAGATAGCGTAGTTTACAACATTCAGAATGTTTATTGCTCGAGACAATTCTAATCAATATCCACTACTGTCTTTTATAAATGAAATAAGTATAAGAATAATCACATTTCATGTTCTTTCCCAATAACTGTCGAAGAATAAATTGCGTGTCTATCTAACAGCACTACAGCTAATGACCATGAATCTATTAGATCTATTAATACAGCATGACTAGTTTATAAAATACTGGGGAGAGAAGTGGAGTAGAAGAGTAAAAGATTTGGATGAGAGGAGCTAGAGCACAGAAAGACGAGAAAGTAAAGAAAGAAAGAAAGAAAGAAGAAAAGAGAGAGAAAGAAAGAAAGAGAGATATTTAATGTCAGAATCAATTTACACCGTGCAAAATATATTTCTTAAGGACAATACTTAGCTTTTACACACACACAATTACATTTTCCTTATGTTTATGTTATATATATAATTATAATGACACAAAATGCTACCTTTTACTTCTATAAATCTGTCAAAATAGTAGCAGTATAAATTTCCAAAATTACAGCATCAAATTCTACACCATTATTGATTTACAAACGACTACATATTAAAAAGGACATCTGTTATAAAGTTTGCATGTTTTTTTTTCTTTTCTTTTTTTACAGAAGATACAGATTCTAAATACATCCTGGAAAGGTACAAAAATACCAAAACTTGCATTTACTACATAATCAAAAATATTTTTGAGTGAATTTTTTTTTTTCTTCCAAAGAAGAACTTCCCAATAAAGAAAAGCATATAAAAATTCTAGTCATCCACTGATTAGTTGATGAATTAAAAATAAATAAATTGTACATACTTGCACATACATAAACATAACAACATTCACGCACAACAATTTTGAGAATGTGTAAGACACTCGTAACCATTTCGAAAGATAAGGCAACTACATATCACATGTAATTTTTCTCTTTGCCATTTAGAATTGGCAGAAAATAAGGCTCCCACAAAAAATATATGTTTATAGATTTTTCAAAAACTAATTTTTCAATGATTCTAAACATTATCCTTTGGGAGAAAAACATTTCTTGCTTACAAATGTACAGAAAAATACAAACAATTATCACCCCAGAGCAATATATTTCTTGCATACAATGGGATAAGAAATATTTTAAAAACTTGTATTTGTCCCTTTTTAATGATTCTTTGTAAAAAAATATACTTAAAAATCTAATTTTGTGAGCAAGTGTTAAAACAAAAACATACATATATTTTTTGTCATATAACCAATATGCTTGTGAATACATTTTAACAGCATATCGAAACTTTTATACAATTACACAAGTAGACGGAATATGGCTGGATCAATAAAAAGAAAAAGAAAAAAAAAATCCAGTACATTGTAATCAGTTAACTACTGTAAAACAGGTACATACTGCCTGAATAAGAAAAATATATATTGCTATTTAGGTACATGATTCGTATTGCTGGAATGTTAAAGTGCAAATTTCAGCATTGGCAACATCCTGGTTAAAGGAAACTGATAAGCACCAGTTCATCAGCAGAAAGGTGTCTTTATCAAATGCAGTTTAAACCTTAAAGTTTTCTATAAAAGTGTACCACACGAGACAAATCAACAATCACATCATCACACAGGCAAATAAGAACATTTTGTGAATTACAAGGAAAGAAAAAGAATTTCAACTTTCTTAATGTCTTTTGTCTCTTTTTGTTATTTAGATTGGGCCGCATGAATTTTATTTGTTGCTTCTCGGACTTTTTCAGAAAAAAATTGGAGTGACTGGGCGGAAAAAGTCTGGGGTAAAGATATAGGGCTTACAGAACATAAACAATAACCTGATTATTCAAGTCTTCAGCTTTTCATGGCATGTTTTATATAATGAATCCCGTCCTTTGACATATTACTACAATTCCGAATAAAGAACATTGTTTCTGACTGAATTTGTGTGTTGCATTTACTAATACTATTGTAATTTTTGCTTTGTATGTTAATCCAAAGTTTAATAAGCCAGTGATATTAAAAAACAAACAACCCATACTCAAAAATCTGCACAACAAAAGTTTGCTGTGTTGGGTCCCTTTCCACTGGCATTTTGTGGCTTCTTTGGCATGAAAACTTTCAGCTTTACAAAGAAAACATTGATCTGATCTACTGTCTACATGCTCTATAAACTACTCTAGAACTGAACTCTAAACTAAACTAAACTTATAGTATGGCACAAACCACCACACAACAAAACCTTTTGAGGCACATACTGTTTTGAAAAATAAGACGCTTCCTGATTGGTTGTCCTCTAGAATGTGACAACAAAGAAGCTCTCTTGACTGGTTTCTGGCAGCATGTGCCTTTCATAGTGATAATATTTACAGGATTGCAAAAGCAAAACCTGTAGTGGCTTCTGGTTCGGCCTTAATCTTTTTTTTCTTTCAAAATGCAAAAAATTAAAGTGGTGAATCTGAGAAGCAACAAATAAAATTGGTGTGGCCTTAAAGATTTTATTATCTTACTGTCTTAGCTAATACTTGACCCACTGCCACTAGGAATGGTCCATACAGTCACCTGAAGTGAAGATGTCTCGATTCCCTGTGACTTTTGATCACCTTAAATGTGTAAACAGGGACTGGCAACTCATCCATTCTAATATTAATACTCTAATATCAATAAAAAAGTTATGTTAATATTTTGATTATCTAAAATCTGCACCACAAAACAATTTGAAGCAAAACTTTTTCACTCACCCTAGGGATAACATCTTATCTAACAGATAAACAAATATTTGTCTGAAAATAGGAAAAAAATGTAGGAAAAATCTGGGTATATAAAATATGCTAATCACCAGCAATTATGTGTTGTTATATTTATCATGGCCAGATGAAAATACCTTTAAACTCGGCACATCCTTGTGTGCAGCAATGACTGAGTTGCTAGTTGATGCAGTTTGGGCGAAAGATTTGTGGAGTGAGATATCTTCAGTTTGGTTGACTGTACATACATGTTATACCCACTGTAAGTTTAGTTTATTGATTGATTTTGCACGTGGATGGCTTTACAAAAGGTCAAGTCACCGAGGAGTCAATTACTGGTCTTACCTATCTGTCTACCCTTTCCCTTAATGGAAAAAAAAGTATATATTTTAATATTGCTTCTGGTAATGTTCATAACATGATAATAATCATAATGGCAATAATAATAACAAGACCATACAAACAATAGGAATGAAAGCTCAAGGAAAGGTTAGTGGATGGAGGATGGATGTCAGCAGTCACTTTGAGTGTATAGGGAATGGGGGCAGAGAGATTGGAGGATTTATGAGGTGTAAGCATGTTATCCTAGGTCATGATTGGAAATTTTTGAATGTCCTCAAGATTTTCTGAGGTGGAGTCAGTTGGGGAGATCTGAAACACAAAGGTTTTCTTATGAGGGGGAGAAGAGGGGACAGATGTTTGAGTGGTAGGGGAAGAGGCTGATGTTGGAGAGGATACTGCAGAAGAAGATGGGGTGGAATGCTTAGGGGCGGAGCGAAGAACAGCAGTGGAGTAGGGAGTAAGAGAAAAACCATGTCTGTGTGCTTCCTGTCTGGCCTCTACTTTTGAATCTAAGAATTGCAACCTCAGACTCAAAATTGTAGACAGGGCAGCCCCTATAAAATACATTATCAGAGCCTCCACATTTGGCACATGTGCGTGATTGTGCAGAGCAGCAGTGTTTGGCCTAGTGGCCTAAACGCCAACAATTCTGACACTGACAAGGGAGGGGTTGATGTGATCAGACAGGGACGGACTCTCGACCAATACATGCCATGAGGGAGTTCATGTCAATGGAAAGTAATCTTGGCAATACTGGGTGAGGACTTACAGTGACCTCTACGGGAATGGTGTAGCATTGTACTGATACGGCATCATAGCTAACAAAGCAGGGGAGTAAGTCTTCTCCAGAATTTCACTTATTCTTGTCATAGACAGGGCAGTCTGCTGGGGAGATGGAGACAGTTCCAGTACAAGAATTAAGAGCAAGATGAGGCTGTGCATGAATAGATTTGCCATTGAAGTCATTCAGAGTAGATTATCCTTTAGCTTGGGATTCAGATGTAATGTTGACAAGGCAGGAGTGATCAGGGCAACTGCTGAAGGAAACTTTGCCTACCTGTTTTTGGAATCATTGCTGGAAGAGGAGAGTGTTATCAGAGTAAATGGGTCATGGAAATGGAGGGATTAAGTTCTGTGAGACTAGCCTCACTGCCCCTAATAATGGTACAAAATCTTCATTACTGGTCATGGTCAGCCTGGAGAATGTTGGGGGAAGAAATGGTCTATCCCGGAGGGTCCCCTTGTGGGACATGGGCTAGACAACTAAACGGGAATACCGAGCCTGTGCCTTGCCTTGGCCCTTCATGACAGGCACAATATCAGCCTTTCATCCTTTCAACACACCTCTTGCACCTTAGGAAGTGGATAGTAGAAGGGGTTGGAGAAGAGATAGAACAGGAAAGGAGAAGAAGAGAAGACTGCAGTCTAGTTGATCCCCTGCACTGGGCCTCAGTCTCCATCTTTTAAGGGGGCCTTCAAGCTCAAGAAAGAAGTTCGTCAAATATGATCAGACTTTTGTGATTTTTTAATATGTTATATATATGTATACTGAGATTTACACCATCAAATTTCATATCATTTGGATAATAAACAAGGCTTTGAATAATCACAATATTTCTTATGTCACACTTATCCATCGACTGAAACTGTTGAAAAAAAAAAAAAAAAAAACTAAAATTGCAATACCCATCGACTGAAACTGTTGAAAAAAACTAAATCTTAGCCAGTCTGATTTTGCAATTTCCCACTAAGTTTAGTGGGCATTTATTTTTTCTAAATGTTGTCTTATGAAAATAAAATTTAAGATATGAACTTCTATCACCTAAAATGAAAATCGCTTTGGGCAAATTTATTCAGCTTTCAAATGATCCAAACCCCATTAGAATCACCCAAGTAGTTATGGAGACAAAATGTTGACAAAGGTGTAGTTTTGAGATATCAGGCTTTGAAGTTGAGCATTTTTTCCCCTCCATTTTCTTTTCCTTTTCTTTTTAGAAATCTGATCTCTGCATCAATATTGATGCATTCTATGGCATTCACATAGTATTCTGAAGTGTAGCTGATACCTGGTTCCCCCCTTTAGTATGGCAATAACTGCACAATTGCAGAAGTACCGTGTGTCATGACAGGCTTCGTAGTGAGGCATTTCATACGAATGAATAACTACTGCGACTGTGATTGAGATGCATTTCTCATCATATTGTGTTAGTTACAGGAATAACATCTATCATTAGTAGTGTCCTCCTAGTGTATGATGATGGCACATCAAGGGTACGTCTATAGGATGGTGTCATGGAGGCAGGAGATGCACAGCCTCTCCCTCTGACTCTTTGGTGGTGACTGCCCGCCTTGTCTCTTAGTCGTGGCTAACAGCTGATGCAGTAAGCAGAATTGCCAGCTAGCTAATAAATATTTGTCAAAAATTCAGCGCGATGGTCTCCTTATGCACCCACCCTCCCTCTAACAACAACTAGCATGGCATTGGAGGGGGGGGGGGTCAAGAATATGTGACATCAGGTGAGGTCACATAGGCTTACTAAGTGACTCCTTGGTGCACTTATCAGACTATCTATATGTAAAAACATTTCACAGAATGATACTACAGTGGACATTACATGTTCCTGGCAGATATTGGTTTAAAAACTGTTAAACTATGCTTTACATTTGTGTTGTCCTTCTGTCTGTCTTTTGATTTTTGAATCTCATCCCTTTACAGTTGTATATTCTTGTCTACACATTTTTTTGCCTGCTATGTATTTCCTATAATTAACCCACCCACGATGGTCTTTTCCGGGTTGTATCAAAATTGTTCGTGGGCCAGTTCGGGAACCTGACCAGGTGCCACCCACCTCGGGTGACAAAATCAGAGCGCAAGCTCCAATCTAGCATCGCACCGGTGGGACACCCAGCCATGGTCCTTATTCGAGGCATCACATGTGTGATACCCATCGCAAGTGGATTAAAAGCAGTCAATTTTTATATCAAATTCCATCCATAGTTCATACCTTTTGGTAAGTTGGATACAAGTTTTTAGCAAACTTTGAGGAATTTGTGTCATGACATCAAACCCTATGAGACAAACAAATTTGACAATTTATATAACAAACTGTTTAAAAAACAAACACAAAAAGCAAATATACTGTAGAAAACTAGAAGTTACTCAAATTGTAACTTCACTTACTATCAAATACACAGCAAACAACACATGGTTCCACAACATTTTACAAGAAAAAAATTCCTGGCAGGTTCACTTTCTACAATGCATTATACTGGCCATGAATCCTTTGGTTTCAACTTTCATTTATCTTTAGATGTAATCCATCATCAAAATATAATCAACTAACCTCTGGGCAATGAATAAATAACCCATAAATTTCTATCTCAATATATTAACTTTCCCATAAATTCCAGGACTATATCACCTCCTTCCAGCAACTAGAGATTTTTTAAAATACTCAATAAACACATTGGTCCAAGACTTCAATGCTACAAAATAAATCAGACCCAATGCTATAGCTTCAGCAATAATTTTCACAAGGAATCCCTCAGTGTCTGCTATTGTTGTTGTTTTATATGTACTATGCAGTCAAGGAGCATCTTGAAAAATAAAGCACATTAAGAAATCTTGCACATAGAGAGGTGTGTACTCTCTCTGGAGACACACACAGACACAGACACAGACACACACACACACACAGACACACACAGAGACACACACAGACACAGACACACACACACACACACACAGACACACACACACACACACAGACACACACACACACACACACAGACACACACACACACACACACACACACCACACACACACACACACACACAGAGAGACACACACACACACACACACACACACACACACACACACACACACACACACACACACACACACACAGAGTTGACACCTTGGAATGGGTCCCTTTAATTTAAAAACACTTTCTAATGATCCTTAGACACATGCCTGCTTATATGGCTGATGTTTCCTTGCACTGTCTTTTTCTTCTCTCTGTCTGAGATGTCTTCCTTGCCACAGCTGGGCACTCAGAAGATCCCTCTTTTCTGTCACCTATAATATTCCTCTTGTTGCTTATTTTAACGGAGATGTTGGGGCTAATGCTCGTTACACTCTGGCTTTCTTGCTTAGACCTTGGAGGAACTTTCTGACCAGAGAGAGAGCTGTTATGCTTGGGCAGGTCCTCTTCACTGGTACTATTTCCATCTGTCTCTTTTCTTTCTACGTCCTTATTCAATGGCATTTCTCCATTAAACTGTTCTCTCATGGACTCTAGAATCTTCTGCAAAAGAAAGAATTTCTTACTATTTGCATGTAAAGCAATGGTAAAAATAAAGATCCAGACAATATACCTCATTTTCCTTTATCATTAGGACAGGAATTTACTATTTACTAAGAGGCTACAGAACAAGACCTTAAAGAATGAGCAATGAATGCCCTTTTAAACATCTTACAAATATCTTTCCATTGTAACTGCCAAGCTTATCAGACTCTTCTTCCTGATGATTCTTTGGTGGTTTCATGTTAAACTGCTCCCTCATAGACTTGAGAATCTGGAATAAGTAGAAATGACAGGAAAAAAAAAAAGCATAAACTTAGGTGTTTATAATTTTCATTCTCAAAGATGCAGTCTTCGTAATATGAGGTATGTCATTGCATGTGCATGCCTCCACTCATGCCTAAATGACCAAAGACACGCTAACTGTCGTATGTGTAAAAAGGTAATAATTTTAAACCTTTCTGCAGTACATTTCTTAAAATCTCAAAAGCCTTGAGGCTTGTATTCAGAGACTAAAAACAAAACAAAATTGAAGTGGGTGAATAAAAACACAGATATTGCATGCCATCAAAATGTCACATGTGGCCTATGTTCATATTATGAAGACTGAAGGTGAAAGCTAATTACATCCAAAGACAGCTAGCATAAAAAAAAAAGAAAAGATTAATAGAAAATTATCAAATCTCATTTACTATAACTCTGAAATCAGGATATCATAAAAAACAATAGATAAAAGCAAAATAAGGAAAGCCTAGTTCCTAATAGGTTATACATATGAACCCAGTAACGATGGCTTTTACTCATACCAAACTCAACAATATGCTCACAGTTAGCTATCTGAACAAATAATACAACATACAGGATGCTTATTTTCCCCACTGTATGATATAACTGCACTATGTATAATTTTAAAACAAGTGACTAAAAAGAAAATTTCAAACTACATTGGAGTACTGTACCTCCTCAATAACTGCATTCAAGGTCAAATAAGCAAATGACAGTTCAGTCCACATCAGGCATGACTGTGCATGGCCTGGATACTTGCCACACACCATGTGGCTGTGTCATGGCATGAAAAGATGCCACCCAGTGTGCATGAGTTAAAAAGGTCCATGAACAACATAGAAACATTTAGAGCTCTTACGGTTTGCTTTTCTTTCACATGATGTGTTCCTTTAAGAGAATTTACAGTTGTAGGCCACTGACGATATATCTGTCCTCTTGATGCATTTTGAACACTGTTGGTTGTGAAAGACAAGTGCATCAGAACTTATGATCTATATTACATTATAAAGATCATGAGCAAAGACATGCTATGCCCACTCACTGTGGGCATAGCATGTACTGGCATGCCATCCCTAGTGGCATCAGGTTAAACTGATTATGATAGAATAATCACATTAAAAACTGCTATATTAACCTAATGCTACCATGGGAATAGCATCAAAGTACATGCTATACCCACTGTGAATTTAGTTTATCAACTGTCTTTGCACATAAATGGCTCAACAAGCACTTAGTCACTAGTATAACCTGTCTTGTCTGTTCACCCCATTTTTCCTGATTTTTGGAAATATATTTTTTTCATCTTATATTGTTATTAGTAATGTTAATCACATCATAATAATTATAATGTTTATAAAATAATAACAATTAGGATATTGAAAGCATTAGAAAAAAAAAATCCCTGAAAACTAAAGGAAAGGTGAAATCAAGTGAGGTATACTAATCGACTCCTTGCTGGTGGAGCCACTACGGGTAGACACATTTTACAAAACATGACAGCAAACACTGAAATTTTCACAGTGGCATTCAGTTAATAAATGCAAGACAAAAACAAAGGAAGAAATATCAGTGTTAAAACTTACTCTGCAACAGCCACTCTCTTATAATGTGCTGAGGCATTTGGCATATCCTGCTTCATGGCATTTGTTGACACCACCTAAGAAAAAAGATTTGACAATCATTTCTGATTTTAGGACCAAACATCCCTATTTTCTAATCTTTAGGCGAACCCAGAAATGGAGGTGAGCATCTTCAATATCAGCACTACAAGAGACAAAAGTAATTGTACATAAAAGTAATGATAACAACAGTAATAACAATATGGTCACAGACTAGACTAATGACAAACAAATATACGATGCTACTATTACAAGGGCCAAGAGAAATAGTAAATAAAAGCAAAAGTATCAACAGCAATAACAGCATTGTCACAGACAAGAATAATGACAAACAAATATATAGCAATACTAGTGTGCCTCATAGAGTGATAGCCTATGCATTTGGCAAAGTGAAAACAACATGGGTGGTAAGTTCCTTTCAGTCCTATTGGGGGATATAGGTCTAATGGACTTTGGCATTAAGGTGTGAATTCCTAAACCAACTCCTGGACCCAGGGACAAGTTGATTGTTGTTAGAACTTTTGACTCAAGCTAACCAGCAGTGCCTAGGTAGCATCTTACTAGTATGAATCTTAAGTGAGATACAATGTGTCTTGACTTGCACTGACTGCTATTGCTGGGTATTACAGTGACAATAGAGAATCCATTAAAGCTAATAAAAGTCTAAATTCTAAACAGTACTTATGAAACACCTTCATTACACAATATGAGGCATCCCCTACACTAAACAGCTTATACTGATGTAACTTTTGGGACACCCTAGCTACATCCTTATTCAGGAAATAATTTTTTCACTCTGCAGACTGAGCGTCCAAAGAGATTTGAAGTATGAGAGAACAGAAACTGAATTACAGGAATTTATCGAAATATACTCATATTATTTTTAACAATGCCTGATAATATAAATAACAGGAGTTCACCTACTTTTATTTATAAGAGCTCTACCCCAAGGATAGTGGGACTTATAAAAGGGTATATCAATAAAAGGAATAAATGGAATAAACCAATGTCCTATGTAATAATATGAATACCAATAACAATGACAACAGCAACAACAAAAGTAACAATCAAAAAAATAATAAAGAAAATAACAAGCAATAATATTCAATAAAACATGTATCTCACAGTGTTTACCTGTTCCTCCTTCCCAGCACCTTTGGGATTTCTTCTCTTTGTCTTGTTGATTTCTTGGGCTTCAGTTCTCAGTCCACTGGCAGTGGATTTGCAACTTCTGGATGAAATTATTTGCTTCTGGTCAATTTTCACTGATTTCTCCCTATGAACCTCTTTGTATGTTTCTCTGCTATCAATAGATTTCAATTCTGATAACTGAAAAAAAAGATACTGCTATGCTTCTTTTTTCTGCTTGTCTATGGGTCATCTAGGAACAGATTTACAGACTTGTAATAACACAAATAAACAAAATTCTGGAAAAACATCTACCATATGCAATTCAGTATTCCATCAAATGGCTATTCCCTTACCTGTTTTTCTTTCTGAGCACCTGACTTTCTGGTGGCAGACCTGGGAACTAACACCCGTCTCTGTGGATTCCCTGGTGAGGTATTTGGTAATCTGTTAATAAAAGAATTTTTACTTTTATATAGGTTTATGACAATCATATACATTCTTATGCAGCAATCTTCTAAAGAAATTTTGTTTCTTGTCATAACTTAAAAACCATGCAAAAATAGATATGATTCTAGTATAATGTAAAAAGGACAACAAAAACAGAAAGTACCTAAAGGAAGAATAGAAAATAGATACATGCAAAAGAAAAGGAAAGTAATAATGATGGTTTTCATAACTTTGCTGACTAAGACTAGGATTACTATGAATCATTACTTTCTGAAGTGCTGGTTCTATAACCTACAATATTTCCTCTTTCTATCTGGATCAAGAAAGAGAAAATTCTTTTCTTCCCTCCTCCAAGTTTTTTCCCCTGCCTCTTCCATTCTATATCTCACTTTTTCCACCTAACTCAAACTCTCTGACATATGAAATCCAGAAGTACTTAATCCCCCCCCCCACTTCCAACATCTCCCCATTTAACTTCAATGTCAGTCTTCTTTCACATTCACTTCCCCTGTCTGTTGTATACACACTAATGAATGTATTTCTTAAACACTTCAACTCTTTTCATAACATTTCTTTTATATCCTCTTGCAACATCTTATCACTTTATTTCTCATTTCTCTGTATATAAGTCCATTCATTACTGCCACTTAAACAGTGCTCAAAAGCTTTTCTTTTCTTTGTAGCTACTTCACATACCTTCCTCTTCCTTCATTCACTAATTATCATTTTACATCCACCCCATTTTTCCTACATTACACACTTTTCCATTCTTTCTTTCACTTCCCTTTCATTTCACAAAGTTAACAAGTCTAAATTTCCTCGCTTAAAAAAATCTTCCCATTTCAACACTTTCAGAGTCCCTTTTACAAGGCCCGACCACATTTAAAGGCCTGATTCTTAGTGTCTCTGAAGATTTCATCCTTTGCCTGTTGTTTCTTTTTGTCTAGTTGCACAAACACCTATTAAGGAGGAGATTCTGTTTCCTCACACCATCAATTTGAATTATATACAGATAGACAGACAGATAAAAAAAATAATGGCAATGCTTACCATAGAATTTGTGGAGAGAAATAGAGGAAACAAACCCAAAGAAAATTACTAAAGGCAAAACTAAAATGTATCAGGCATGACTAGATCTTGAGAAACAAAACAAACGAAAGCCAAGCCTGACACGTTAGCTTTAGGATCTTCCTTACTTTGAAAACTGGTCTACATCAGCCATTTTCTTGTACTGTGGAGAGGTGTTTGGTACATCAAGGTGGACTACTTCTGTTGCCAATACCTGGAAAGTCATCTTCATTAAAGGAAATTCTAATAGACAATTTTTTTCACATTAAAGGTTAATACTTTTAAGGTGAAATTTCCTTATTCAATCAGGTGAGGTCCCATACGGCCTATAAATTAACTCCCTGAGTACTTGTGAAACCATCTGTGAGCAACAAAATTCCAACAAATTCAGTAAACAGTACAAATACCCATGGCCAATGGGCTAGGTTTGGTTGGCTCAAAAATCTAATGTACTTACAGGGATAATGATAATAATAATACTATCAATCATTACATTACAGAATCATAAAAGAACCATCCTATACTCATGTGGCATAATATTCAAGCTTTCCTGATGTTGCAATCATTACAAAATGTAAACAGTCCACTACAGATACTTTAAAAGTTATCTTAAGATTTTACATATCAAATCAAATGGCTCTCATACTGTCTCTGAGGAAACATGATATAATAGCAAAATGAATAGCAATAATAATAAATAATAATAATAACAATACCAACAACAATGATAATAACAATAACAATAGAAACAAGTGCTCCCTGTAAGATCTTATTAAAAGGAAGCTACTGATAGGAAACCTGTTGTAACTACCACAGTACATAAGAGGCAACCAGTGATACGTCAAAATAGCTTTGATGGCTGCAAAGCTATATCTATTTTCTTAGTTCACTGAAGAACTGTTACTTTGGCACTATTTTGACAGAATCTATCTTCCCTATGCTTTTTAATATCCAAATAATATCAAGGCTAACCAGGATCTTGATTAACCTAATGCTGCCGGGGAAATGCAGTGTTTATTGCAGTACTGTTTTGTAAAATCACACATAGATGGCTCCTCAAGTGCTTAGGCCTAGCCATCACTGAGTCAATTAACTGACCTTGTGACCTCACCTGATTTCACCTTTCCTTGAATTTTCAAGAAAAATGTTTTTTTACACTAATGCTATCAATATTAATGATGTTATTAACAACTGTAAACATAATGATAAAAATATTGTTATTAACGTAACTAACAGGAATATAAGACAAAAGAAAATATTTCCAAAAATCAAGGAAAAGGGTAAACAAGTGAGATAGGTAATATTAGTATTTGAATCATTGGTGACTAAGTACTTGTGGAGCCATCTACGTATAAAAACAATTAATGAACCAAACTCTAAGTGGGTATGGCATGTATGTAAATGCTGTCCCCAGCATTATCGGGTTAATACTCTCAAATTTACACTTGAATTTTAATCACTTCATAAAAATGATAGGCGAAGAATATCCTGTGTACTTACTTGTTCCTCCTCCTTTGTACTTTTCGCACTTCTTCGTGGACTACTTCTCAGTGGAATGAGCTTGACATAACAGTCTAACTGAATTTCACTGCTGCTTTTGGTTTCTCTCTTTGTCACGTTGGCATCTTGAGCTTCACTTCTTTGTCCTTGGGATAAGGGTTTGCAATTTCTGGATGAAGTTACCTGCTTCTTGGCAATTTTCACTGATTCCTCTCCAAGATGCTCAGTTTCTCTCGTATCCACACTCACTTCCATGTTAAACTGCTTTCTCATTGACTCCAGTAACATCTGAAATTTAGACATGTATCAAGTCTGCCACACTCTTTTCCCTTCTTTATTCTTTTCAGATTAAAAAACACAAAACAAAAAGGGAATAAAATAAAGGTTATTATTTTGTATTCCCACAAGAAGCATTAACCCCTAAAGTCCTGTTTGCCACAATCATGGTTTGCTGCATTTTTGTTTAATGTTCCTTTCACCACTATTGTTGCATTTATTTTAACAAGGTATAAAAAAATCCAGGGCTATTTTCACATCCTTTTTTTTGCCATGAATGAGATACTTGGAATCTCAACCAATAGGCTAAATCTGATACCGCCTGGCAAGTTTTTTCCAATAGGCTAA
>NW_020869099.1:335152-342652 GCF_003789085.1 Penaeus vannamei | reverse complement strand
TTTTCCCTCGCGAGGTAACTCTAGTCAATGGTGAAACAGCTTTGTCACCATAAATGTTCAATAAATTTGAGAGTTTGAAGGAAACATAAAAGAGCTTTAAAAGGAATGGAGAACGGAAATCATAAAGTCTCGTTCGCGAATTGAAGGGACGGTGCCTAGGACTTACTTTCAATTAGAAGTGCTAAGGCTCACATTCCTAGTCATTTACGCTGTGTAATTAGACCGTATGGCCTGTTGTGGCTTAGCACTATTTAAGAGCGCGAGTTTCAATTTATTCTGGGGTAGTGACTCTGATCTTGCGAACCAGAAGCTCCACGAGAAATATATCTTGGCCGATGTTAAGAAATGTTCTCGGATTTATGAGGCGGATTCCATTATTTTATTTACCGAGTTCGATTCGCTTTTCCTCCTTTTTTTTACCTTTCTCTTCTCTTTCGTTATAAACACGTTAATTTTATATTCCAAGTTCCTCTGCATGTAATATCTGAATTATTATGGCGTGGGAGATTTCTTGAGCTGTGGGAAGAAGACTCCCTTATCGAAACAGAATTGGGCCAATGAAGGAGAATTTGCTGATATGGAAGGAGGAGATGGCCGGGAAAATGATGGATAATATGAGATAATTTGGGGACAAGAGCATTGGAAGAGGAAACAGTTGGCGAGCCATAGAGGAAGACATGAATGCCGGAAGCGGGGATGGACGAGGCGAAGAATTTTCTGGAATGGGGAGACCAATTTCGTTTTTTATGTGATTTATTTGTGTTATTTTTTCTATCGTTACGAATGTTTTTGTTTTCTTCGTGAGTTTTGTGGTCTTGCGAATTAGTAAAAAAAAAAAAAAAAAAAAAAAAAAGGAAGTGGGATTGGTGATGATGATAAAAGAATGTTGACATTTTGATTTTCTTTTTATGTCATCTTGTGCAGCATATGAGGTTTTTCATGTAGTGTGAAATTGAAAAGAAATATATACCAAGCAAAAATACAGAAACGTATATTTGTTCATGATATTTCAGAGATTGGAAAAATGCACAGTCACGTAAAATTTAATTAGGTAATATATAAGATTAACGAGCCATGCGATCAGTTGAAGTTTGATTGTCAGATTTTCGCTGCAGGGAGAAGGGGATATGCCTGCAGCCACCATGGAACCTTCTACTGCGTGGTATATTGGTATATATATATATATATATATATTATATATATATATATATAATATATATATATATATGTGTGTGTGTGTGTGTGTGAGAGAGAGAGAGAGAGAGAGAGAGAGAGTAGAGCATTCCGTAACCATGCCCTGTTCACCAATGAATTATACAAGTTATTGGCAAGACAGAAAGATGAGGAGTCAAAGACCGTCCTTCCTTAGAACCTCAGGGAGTCTAACCTATTTTCTATCCCTCCTTCCTTAAAACCCTGCCAGCAATATGTGCTTGTGGGTGTTTATATGCATGTATTCATTCATGAATATGTATAATATTAATCACACACACACACACACACACACACACACACACACACACACACACACACACACACACACACAACACACACACACACACACACACAGCGTTACAAAAGAAGCGTATATAGTTCCTTTATATACTGTGTCTTTTGAAGGTGTATGTCATTTATCATAATCTAATCTAATATAGTCTTAAACCTTAAAGCAAATACAGCGTTCTGGATATTAATTAAAGTTATTTTACGCATTCATCTAAAAAACACCAGGCTTTCGGGGCATTCCTTATACGACAGAAGATAGCGGTTGCAATGTCGAAAGGTATTCTTGTCGGCGGTTCACGTGCGGATGTCCACTTAATATGCAATCGAGTCAGAAGTGTAACCATGTTCACTTGACATTTCTTCGCGAAGAGCCAAAAAACGATACATATCAGCCCCTTGATCAAAATGAAAATGTGTCTTTTTTTCTTTTTCTTTTTTCTTTTTTTTCCTGCCGACGAATATCTTATAATCGAGATTATCTAAAACTCCACATGTTCAAAACCCAATCGCTTCAAATACATTTCCAAACAGTAACTGTTCTTGGTGTAAAGGAAGGAAAGTACTGTCGAGGACTTAACGCTGTATACCCGGACGCTAAACGGGTAAAAGTGCAAGAAGTGTCGGTCGCGTCTGAAGGCGTGTGTGTAGGCAGGCCGGACGGGGCTGTGAGCGGCCGATCCTAATCTAAAGAGAGTTTAATTCAGCGTTACCAAGGTGGACGCCGCACTCGCCGCTCGGAGGAGGAAAAAAGGGCCCAGTGGTCGAAAGAATGATACCGGTGCGCGAATGCAGTGTGGGACAGTGTAGGAGAGGAAGGACACAGGGACGGCGCACGCAGCACACGAAGGAAGCGGAGGGACCCATCCCGGGGAGGCGCGGCCCTCGCCACACGGATGCGCCGGCTGGAAGTTTGCAACCCTGGTCCTATCACAGTTTGGGGTGATTGTATTGTAACATTAGCTAGGTCATTTACGAACCGCTGTTGTTTTTTTCCAGGTTAAGGAGGGAGTTTCCTCTTGGATTAAAGACAGCAAAGGGATTTTATTGAAAGAAAATAGTGCTAGCAATTAACGCGGAGAGAGAATGGTGTTGCAGAGTCGCTTCCACCTCACTCGCAGACAATATTAATGCACTTTAGGTGGAAAAAAGGTCCACGTTGCAGTCACCTAAGGGTTGTTTAGGTCTTGCTTACGATTAGTAAATGCCACGACCGGGGCGCGAGGGGCGTGCGTCACTTTCCCGCAGATTCTTGAAACTTATCAGGGGAGATTTTCGGCTTTCTGTACAAATTTTCAGTGTATTTGTTTATTAATTTTATATTTTCATAATTTTAACACATTTTTGAGATGGTGTAGAGACATTACTGTATCAGCAAGTGTTTTTAATATATTCCCGAAGATAGTTCCTCTAAATGAATAGTGTTCCAATGCCTGGAAAGGGAATGATAGCCAATTTAAAAATAACCCGCTCGTGTTGCTATGCCAAACATAGATGGTTTCCCTGAGCTTCTGAAAAGCATGTCGTCCGAATACCGCGGTGATCTTTGCTTGTTTGTGCAATGTTTCATTTCTCGCATGCATAATTCCCGCCAAGCCCCGAGGACTCGTTACGGTTCTTCTTCTCTCGTCCGCGGAGATCAAGCTTATCTTGAAACATAACTTTTAGCGGAGAGAATTGCCGCTGGGAATTTTATTTCACAAAAACAAATTGGGACTGAAATATTGAGGCTACAAAGGTATTGAGTCCCCGCGGTCGATGCACTGTGCTTGTAGTTAATTAAAAAATCAAAGCGCAAACAACAAGTCTGTCGCTGCTGGCATCGGAACTGGGCCGATGTCGTGTGTATTGAAATGATGTTTGTGTATACCGAGTTGATGTTGTGTGTACCGGAGCGATCTTGTGTGAACCGGGCGACGGCATTCGGTTCCGCCCTCGCGCGGGCTGGGACGACACTGCGGGGCGGAAGGAGCTGGTGGATGTCGCGGCGGAGTTCGTTGATGTTAAGAGGAAGGCTGAGGAAAGATGTTCAAGGCTCGAGGTTTTGCTCTGTAAAATCCTCTTTGTTTATCGGTTCTTATAAGGAGAGGCGTATGTTTGGTTATTATTATTTATCTCTTATCGTGCTAACGTGTCGGTGCATTTTGAGCCGTTCATGGGTGCTTCGAGGTGATAACCTTAGCCTATAAGATTAATATCCCTTTGACTTTTGTATGAGAGAACGGTGGTGTACTTTCCTTTCACCGCCTGAGGATAAATCACCCAGAATTAATATATGAGGAAGCCCTACACCCTACATACGTTGCCCTTTTTGCACCCTCACCCAAAGCCGAAAAAAGTCCTTACCCAATGTTTTTTTTTTTTTCCTTATTCTTTTTTTGAAGTGACTCGCAAAATGGGATACTGTTCATCAGACCTCTCAACAAACCGAAACAAACAAATACAAACCGGTCGGAGCAAGTCGGAAAATAAATGGTTCTAGAAATACAAAATCTAGAAAGCAAATCTCTGACTCTTTGTTTTTGCGGATTTTTTTGCGACAGCGTGCAGGAACATACCGACGGTCTGTGGCGACGTTAATGTTTTATCTACGGATGCACACTCTGGCCTCCGTCCTCGCCTCCCCCCCACCCCTCCCCCCGGCAACCCTCCTCTGGTCCACTCCCCCTCTTTCAATCCCCCTTCCCTTCTACTCCTCCCCCCCCCAATCTTTTATCTGTTCTTTCCCCTTCTGTATGTCCCTTTGATTTCCCTGGATCTTTTTTGTCTTTTGTAGCTCATTCTAATTTGGTCTACTTTATCTTTCTCCCGTCGTTTTTTTTACATCCTTTCTTCTCTCTCTCTCTCTCTCTCTCTCTCTCTCTCTCTCTCTCTCTCTCTCTCTCTCTCTCTCTCTCTCTCTCTCTCTCCGTCGTTCGTTTTTACATCATTTCTTCTCTCTTCTCTCTCCTCTCTCTCTCTTCTCTCTCTCTCTCACTCTCACTCTCTCTCTCTCTCTCTCTCTCTCTCTCTCTCTCTCTCTCTCTCTCTCTCTTCACTCTCACTCTCACTCTCTCTCTCTCTCTCTCTCTCTCTTTCTTTCTCTTTCTTTCTTTCTTTTTCTTCTCTCTCTCTCTCTCTCCTCTCTCTCTCTCTCTCTCTCTCTCTCTCTCTCTCTCTCTCTCTCTCTCTTCTCTCTCTCTCTTCACTCTCTCTCTCACTCTCTCTCTCTCTCTCTCTCTCTCTCTTCTCTCTCTCTCTCTCTCTCTCTCTCTCTCTTCTCTCTCTCTCTCTCCTTTCCTTCTTCCCCGTCCTTTCCACCTTCCTCCTTCCTCCTTCACCTTCCTCATTGTTTTTCTTCGTATTATTATCATGATCATTACTGTTGTTATTATTGATATTGATATTATATTAATGTCATTGTTTATAGTTATTTATATTATTATTATATTGATTATTATTGCTATACTTCGAACGAACTATCACCTTCACCTCCCGTCCACGCCTCTTCTCCAGCTTTATCCTTCGTTCCTTAAAACTGGAACTTCGCTTCCTCCCTTTTCAAGCCTTTTTACCTTTCATTTCCCTTTTTGTTGGGAATTACTATTGGATTATGCATTTTTGTTTTTGTTTTTTTAATATATACTGTATTGATTAAAAGAGATGAGATACTTGAGGTGAGATTACTAGGGAGATTTATCGGTACTTGGTCGTAATTACGCATTGTCATATTGTACGCTAAGGATTATAATATGCAAGCTTTGATTTATATGTTCTTAGGTACGAGTGATCGCGTCAATATATTGTTGTTTGGCGTAGAACAAAGTGAATGCTGTATGTATATTCTCTCTCTCTCTCTCTCTCTCTCTCTCCTCTCTCTTCTCTCCTCTCTCTCTCTCTCTCTCTCTCTCTTCCCCCTCTCCCTCTCCCTTCTCCCTCTCCCTCTCCTTCCCCTTCTCTCTCCTCCTTCCTTTCTCCTTCTCCTCCTTCCCTTTCTTCCTTCTCCTCCTTCCCTTTCTCCTTCTCCTCCTTTCCTTTCCTCCTCCTTCCCTTCTCTCCTCCTTCCCCTTCTCCTCCTTCCCTTCCCCTTCTCCTCCTTCCCTTTCCCCTTTTCCCCTTCTCCTTTCTCCTCTTCCCTTCCCTTCTCCTCCTTCCCTTCCCTTTCTCCTCCTTCCCTTCTCCTCCTTCTCCTTCTCCTTCTTCTCCTTCTCCTTCTTCTCTTTCTCCTTCTCCTCCTTCCCCTTCTCCTTCTCCTCCTTCCCCTCCTTCTCCTTCACCTTCTCCTTCTTTTACTTCACATTCTGCTTCTTCTCCCTCTCCTCACTCTCTTACCATTCTACCCACTCTCTCTCTTTCTTTCTATTTCCTCTTATCACCCACACATCCTTTGACTCCTTTTTATTGACCGTTTGAAGCTTATGATACCATCAATAAAGTATTTAATTCGCAAGAAGTAAATAAAGGCGAAGATGCAGTTAGTAACCTACATGGAAAGGAAAAAAAGAAGAAGCAAAAGAAAGAAATTTCAGGCGTAACGTGGAACATGTCATGACGAATGAACACTTTGATCAATCTTCTTCTTCACTGTTCTTTCCTCTTGATGAACTCCTGTCAGTTCTCAAAAGCAATATCTACTCAGTTCATTCTGAATATAGAACAGAATAGGAGAGCAGGTCTTGGAAACAAAGTTGAAACAAGACTTTTGAAAAAGGTTTGGAGAAATCGTCGGAATTAGTGAATAGTCTCTCGTATTGACAGCGAAGAAATGCTTTCTTCGAGGTTCAGATGTGTTTATTGAAAAAAAGTTAAAAGCTTGATTACACAATTCTTGGTTCACGCACACGCGTGTCTTTGTGCAGAACATATGTACGTGTGTGTGTTTGTCTGCTTGCGTGTATGTGTGTGTGTTTGTGTGCACACTTATTCTAGTTATTTTTTCAAGGTGAAAGGCGCTGGACATTCGAACCGCATTAGTATGGTGCGCCTGTGAAGCCGCGAGGCTGTTGTACACACAGGGATGTGACACAGCTGATCCACCGCGGCTGCGCCCGGATCACGGCGTCACTTCTTTATATTTTAGGGTTAAGGCGAAGCTGAAAAAAAATGTTTCAGAAAAAGGACGTCGCTCAAAAGGAAAAAAACTTAGGGGCTCAGATCAGCTGACCTGAAGAAAATCATGATGTGGGCTGCCCGGGTCTTTCTGTAAACATGCCTTTATATGTGATCTTTCGACGGAACATACCAGGACTGCCATTGAGTTAAAGTGTACATAGATATGAATCTAGCAAGTCCTTTTTGCATCACACTCTCTTACAGCCCTCACCCCTCCTACGACACCGAGGGAACTTGGACAGTTAAAACTAACAAAGAAAAGTTACCCAAAGAATATGCGAACAATCAAGACATCTTACGAAAGAGAAACAAAGTGCATTCATGTATTTAACAAACAAAAGGGTGAAAGAAAGAAGGATAAACAGGGGAAAACGTAATCAAAGAAGAAAGAGAAAAATATGAATGAGCAAGTAAACAGATCAGGCCGCCACAAAGAGCGTTGGTTGGTCATAAGGACTCTCCATCGGCAACACATTCTCTCTCTCTCTTTCTGAGGCGAGTAAAGAAACGCGAAAAATCGATGAAGTCATGAACATTTTCTTCACCAGTCAGAGCGGGGGTCTCGCAGGGCCTGGCATCACAAGGCGGCACACAGTTCAGTGGTGAACAGCAGAGTGTGGAGGCGGACCTCCGCGGTCATGATGGCCTCAAGGGGGAGGGGCCGAGGATGGTCGGGAGAGGGGGAGGTGGAGGGAGGGGGCAGGTGGCAGGGGGGCTGAAACAACGACTCGTGGTATTGTCTGGTGCAGAATAAGCTACAGAAACATGCACACAACGCTCATGCTACACCTCCACCCCCTAAACACCAGAGAATATACACCAGCGCGGCCAGAACCCCGAAACCGACACGAACACAGCGAGCGAGAGAAAGAGGGAGAAAAAAAATAATCCAGCGGCAAAAACGAA
>NW_020869099.1:327652-330152 GCF_003789085.1 Penaeus vannamei | reverse complement strand
TGCCATGACCAGCCGCTCAGGGCAGATGATAACAAGTATCCACGTCCTTTATTTCTTAGAGAACTGACGGAATAACCCTGGGGGAGAAAACAAGAACGGGTTGCCTGGCGTCGCGATCGGTGCGTGTGGGCGCGTTTTTTCCCCGAGGAATTTTCTTGATCCTCTCTCCTTTCTGTGGCCGTAATTTCCGCCTTTCCCCTCGCCATATCTGCGTCGTTTGCTTTGCTTCAATCGCCTCTTTCTTTCTCCTCTCATCTCATTTTGTCACTGAGGCACATCTACATATATTGAGTATTAGCTTATTTCTAAAGATGATTTAGGTTTATAAGTTCTGTCTCTGATTATTTTTGTTATTATATTGTTATATTTTTCCTGACTGATGTGATTATATTGTTATTTTTACACGTTAATACGGAGAGTAATACTAGAGGGATCCTGTACCCTGCAGGTCGAGTATCATGTGTCCCGTTTCTTCAGGTAGTTAGCGCCTCAAGACAGGTATTAGCGGGAGAGTATCCGGGCGGGCAGCAGCAGCAACAAGCTGCCTCGTGTCTCCAGGTGACACAACACCACAACCACCATCACCAGCAGCAGCAGCAGGCAGAGTATCAGCACCACCACCACCACCACCACCAGCTACACACCCAGCAGGAACATGACCACCTGCCCACTCAAAGTAGAAGTTCCCCTGAGATGATCGCCACCACGAAGTCCACTGCCCTTCCTGGCCCTCCCGCCACCACCACAGCGCCCACCACCACCGCCCATGTCTCACCCACCGCGCCCACCACTTCCCTCTCCACCACCGCGTCACCACCCCTCATCCAGGGCAGCACTCCGCTCTCACAGATCGGCGCCCATCCCTGCCCTCCACCTCCAGAGACCAGCATCGTCAACCTGCTGGGTCGGTCGCTCGTTCTCATCCGTTTCTCTCTCTCCTCTCTCTCCTCTCTCTCCTCTCTCTCTCTCTTCTCTCTCTCTCTCTCTCTCTCTCTCTCTCTCTCTCTCTCTCTCTCTCTGTCTCTCTTCTCTCTCTCTCTCTCTCTCTCTCTCTTCTCTCTCTCTCTCTCTCTCTCTCTCTCTCTCTCTCTCTCTCTCTCTCTCTCTCTCCTCTCTCTCTCTCTCGCATTATGTGTATTTTCCACGTATTTACTTATTTCTATTTATATGAATTTAAATATTCATTTTTTATCAGTATGAATATATATATCTGTCTATGTATCCATATATATTATATCATATAATCTGAATACTGACACAGTGACCGAAGCACAAACACCACAAATCCGTCAATAAGACACAGACCGAGGCCGCCTCCCGCATGGCCTGAAGACACGAGTTCATGACACGAAGCACTGATTGCGCCCCCCCCCCCGAGCCCCCTGACCCCCCCGTCGTGCGAAGAGGAGGATGACGGCGGGATACGGCGGCAGAAGCGCGGTGTCCTGCCGAAGCACGCCACGGCCATCATGAAGGCGTGGCTGTTCCAACACATCGTCGTGAGTCTCCGTTTGTGTTTTGTTTTATGATGTTTTGGGTGGGATTGGGTTTGGATTGCTTACAGTGGAGGATTTGATTTTGTTTTTATTGATTCTTTTTCATTAATTTGTGTGTTTGCTTATAGTTTCGATTAAGATTATTGTAGGAGATATCGGTGCCATGCTGAAGATAATAAATAGAGGAATAAGTTAAACTACATCTTTTTTTTCTCGAAAAGACACAACTATTGATAATATCGCAGATCCAAAATCAATATTTCCCGCGATGTTTTCGGGGAGAATTTCCCAAAGTAACTTCCTAATCTTCTAAGTCCCTAACCGCCGCCCTTCCCCCTAGCACCCTTACCCGAGCGAGGACGAGAAGCGGCACATCGCGGCGCAGACCAACCTGACGCTCCTGCAGGTCAACAACTGGTTCATAAACGCTCGGCGCCGCATCCTGCAGCCCATGATTGACGCCTCAACTCCTCCCGACCAGAAGACCAAGAAGTCCAAGGCCTACAACCCCAAGGCCTCTGCCACAAGGTTCTGGCCTGATAGTCTCATAAGTCTGCATGGTAAACTACAGAACAACAATAACAACAACCATACGGCTTCTTCACTCGCTCGCAAGACTAACTTGTCTAACACGGGTACGTTGCATGGCTTTGGTGGTTGGTGCTCCCTCACGCGTCGCCCGGCACCCGGACCGCACCCGAGCTTCTCCTCTCACCCGCCTCCTCTCGCCTCACCCGCGCGCGCGTGTGTGTGCCTGTGTGTGTGTGTGTGTGTGTGTGTGTGTGTGTTTATGTTGTGTGTGCGTGTGTTTATATATGTGTATGTGTGTGTGTGCGTGCGTGTGAATGTGAGTGTATGTGTGTATCTGTCTGTTTGTATCGCCGTCTCCGTCTGCGTCTCTGTCTCTGTCTCTGACTGTGTGCGCATTTTTATAAATACACTAAGGATGCGTGTAAATGACGTGCGTGTATGTGTATGCTAGTAAAATGCGTGTATGTATGTTT
>NW_020869099.1:317652-320152 GCF_003789085.1 Penaeus vannamei | reverse complement strand
AAGCATGCCTTCACTTTTTCTGCTGTGTTCTGTTCTAACCACAATTAAACTGATACGACGAATACATTCGTGGTTGTAGCTGGGTTAATTTAGATGAGGGAATGAATAGATAAACCTCAAGCAAATGAACAATGAACATCAAGACTGCATGAGATTTTTTTAGTCAGTTTGTGAAAGGATAAAATTGAACTTCTTGAAGTTTAAGGCCTTTTGTCACAAAGTAATGTTCTTACAGGAGAATGCACTTATCACTAATTTCTATTATCATGTATTTCTCAGAGGTGACAGCCAGTCCCCTGTCCGCGATGGGCGAAGAGGAAGCAGAAGAAATCGAGGATGAGGAAGAAGAGGAGAGAAGGAGAGAACAGGAAGAAGGGGGAGAGGGAGAATACGAGGATAATAAAGACTGCATCATTAAACACCACGAAAACACAGACCATCACGATATTGACGTCGGTACCTTGTAGTCTACCTTCTTCAGAACCGACACTTAAAGTTCGTCACATTCGGCCAATATATTCGATATATTCGTTTAAAGAAGTCGTGTCAGGTTTTAGATGTACCAAATTTCCAGATGATTACCCTCAAATTACCCTTTAAGTGATTAGAATTACTGACAACCTAATTTCTTTCTGAATCCCCGTCGTTTAGTATATATGATGATGACGTGAACATGTGATAAATAGCTGATGAAACAAGGCACAGCTAGGACTGTTCAATGTGCATTAGTACTGTATACGGTAGTTGTTTAAATAATTCAGGAAGTTTTTGCAGGATGGCCATTTTTTAGGGTTGTTTAAATCTTAACAGATGATATATGCCAAAGAATCTTTGTACAAGAATTATACATCTATTGAACTCTTCCAGTCGGTTTTGCTGACAAGTTTTTTCTTTCTTTTTTTGATAGTACGATATAGAAAATAATATTTCTATTTTGCGTGATAAACTCAAGACAATGCATAAGACAACAGTTTACATGTACAAAGACACATAGAATATTCTTATAAGCATAATGATTGTGAATCATATAGAATGTAATGCCAATTTATTTCGTAAATATTACTTTTCAAATATGCACATGATATTCAAACACTGATTGGCATATTTTAATAACATGTGATTTTTGTTATCTAAAAAAAAGACGAAAAATATAAAATTGTTGATTCGGAAATTATTTTAAAAGTATTTACCAACTTGAGTTTTTCCCAAGAGTGAGATTTTATTTTTCGTCAATTATGGCCCTATTATGTTCACAACAAACACTTTCACGATAACGAGAGCTTTAATTAAGTATACTATATACAGACAATATACTGGCATTTCCTCGTATTTTTAACAGAGCGTGATGACAAGGTATTTGATTAATCATAAAGAACTGATAGGGACATAATTCATCTCATTCATATACGTAACCATCCACTAAAGTTAACGTGAAGACGAAGTAAAAGTTAAGATTATTATCAGCTGGGGCCAAATGTAGTCAGTTAAAGATACTGTTAGATTAAACGAAATCATCGCCTGTCGATTATTCGTGAGGATCTTAACTTAGGCCAATATGTTTTGATAAGGTAGCGACGAGACAGCAGTTACATTTAGTGATATTAGAAACCGGTGATAAAGAATCCTCCTTCTCCACGTCTCCCTCTCCATCCCTTTTTCTCTTTCGTCTTCTCTCTCTCTTTTCTTCCTCTCCTTCCATGATCTCGGAGTGCCAAAGACGCCCACACGACCATGCACAACCTTCTGCCTGTCAAGATTCCTGTGCCTGACGAACAGCACCCAAGTCTGGCCGGGACCCCTATGAGACCCGCCTCCTCCAGATCAAGATTGGTATTGTTGTAATAGGAAAAAAAACAACGGTTATTTTGTGACACTCAGTGATTTTTAGAACAAGACCGTGTGTGTGGAACTAGCTAACTGTGATGAACCTTAATGTAAAAAAAATGAAAGGGGATATGTGAACAATCAAGTGAGAGCAGGATGCTAAGAGTGTCGGAAGAAAAATCATGCTATTATTATTACTATTGAGCACTAGGAACCAAAGAATCCTCATTCATCTCATACGATTCAGATAATTAGTCTGAGATACTTGTAAAGACGATCTCCCTATATACAGGAAGAGAATTTATTTTCTGAAATCATCACAACCTCATTTATCAATTCAGGTATCTGTAACGAAGTATACGATGCTGTGCAACTAATCTTATATATTAGGATACGAATACACACTTTATGTAGGTTATACGTAATGTTAGGGCGTAGTGTGTAATATGATTATTAGTTACAGTATCCTTCCATTTCTGATGCATCCCTTTAATGTATATTTTCCTTTGTATTCACAAATGAAAATTCTTTGGTTCCATGTGTTATTAATTTATAACAAAAAATTGAATACTGTATCAAAGAGTATACCCTTGTGGAAGCGTGGTAGTGAGCCCTAACCCAATTTTATATGGTGGAAAAGACCAGACATTCCCATTTTCTGTGGTGACCCTTACTT
>NW_020869099.1:287652-305152 GCF_003789085.1 Penaeus vannamei | reverse complement strand
AAGCTGGTTCATGGCTATATATATATGCACTTTGTATATAATTGATTTAGAATTAGTAAAAATACAGATATATGATAATCTCTAATCCCTTTAATACAAGTACCCAAACAAGACATGAGGGTTCATAATTAATCCAGAGCTTGTTGATGACCAGTGTGCCTACCAGAAGTGAATATTAAGCAGTTGTTAAAGCCATCTCAGAATATAAGTTTTAAACTTACTCGATCATTTTATCAATGTCAACTTTTGTGCAGTCATTGGCAAATTGTTTGCCAAGCAGTATGTGGGCAAGATATGAAAAAGCTTCTCTTCTGGCCTTTTCTGGCAGTAGACCATACTGGAATCAGTGATTCTCTCTGCCAGAGATGTACACCAAGACCAAATTTTATATATTCCAAGCCAATTTTTTTCAAATACTGAAATACCTCTATGCCAAAATATGGCAGTACATTAACAACTGGAAAAATATGCCAGCATACAAAATTTTGAGATTTGTCCACAAAAATCTAAGGGCCTTGATTCCAGACTGGGCAGCAGCTCATAGAGAAATGATTCCTTCCAAATGTGTTGAATCACATACTCGTAATGGTATTTGTGAACAAGAAAATATACGCTTTCTATAAAGACCTTTGGTGGAAAGGGCCTCACTTCCAGACTGAACATTAGCTCATCAAGAAATTATTCCTTTCCAAATGTGTGTTGAATCACATACCCATAATGGTATTTGTTAACGAGTGACTTACCCTCCAAAGGGAAAGTCCCAAAACCAGGGAATCATGTACAAACTATACTGATTTATGCAACAGAAATAACTGATGAAAAAATTTCTTAGCATTAGATAGGAATGTGACTATCTCAACCTTAGCTTAGGTCAACTTCATATTGGAATTTGTTTTTTTGGCTGGGCAGGCCTACACATTATGAATTTTGACCAAATATTTGGTACAGTATCACAATACCATCTGGCATATTTTATGGTGCAGAAGATACACATTTTGATAGAGTTATTTAAAAAACATTGGCTTACCCAACTCTACCCACACATCACTCCATGCAACCTTCCTAGCTGTTAGCACTCCAGTAAATTTAGCCTACCTAATTTGTGATTTATCATCATCAAATAGGAAACCAATCCAAGTTTTTTGTTGCCAGAATATATATGTTTGTGGTGTGGTAGTCTTTGCCAGAGCATGAAGTGCAAAAGCATTTTTGGTCACTTGACACTGCATCACCCAGTGTGTAAGAAATTAGAATGTAGCCATCAATCACTGAGCACAGTAAGTTTCAGTCACAAAAGGTCAAAACCTTTAGCATATCTTTGACAGGTTGTACTTTATATATCAAATATGAAGAATTAGCACAACTAAAGTGGCTATCATGAGAAATGTCTGTAGAATGATTTCTAGTATGAGAACCATACTCTGACATAATTCTGATATATTACTAACAAAAATAGAGATTTATTAATTGAGGATAGGATTTAGATAGCCTATATGAGTTTGTATTTAAATTTAGAGTAACAATAAACAGCTCAGCAAATTTAACCTTTTAAGAATCATGCAGCATCTAATAACGTCATTTGGTTGTCTAACATTCTCGTTTGATTGCTGTTAGAAAATAACATTTGTAGAAAAAAAATCATTTTGTCATTTAACATTTATTTAATCTGAAAGGTGATGGCCAGTCCAAGTTTTATTTTATCAAAATGATAACTCATCAAGAAATAAATCCATTCTAATAAGTAACCTTGATGGAACTTGCCTTGAAGTGGATACAGTCACTGAATGAAATATCAATTCCAGAAATATATGAGAGGCCTTGATAAAGTCACAGCATGTGCTTAGCCATTGCTTCTAATGTTGGTGATGGTTAATCAACTGATATTTCTTCAGATCTGCTTAAGATAATTCTTTACAATACGGACAGAGACTAAGTCCCTAACTCCATCACTAAATTTATTCAACTATCAAAGTTGCCTTGACTAGGCATTATTGCCCATTTGCAGTGTGTTTTACAAGGATATCAGCATCAGTTTGTCATAGCTTTGCGCATCCATACTGTAAAGAGTAACCCTGCTTAATTTTCGTAATTAATTTTTTCATGGGTAGCATGAGATATGTAGTAGGAGGAAATGGAATCTTGTCTTTTTGATCCATAAAATTCATGTCATCCAGCAGTGGACAGGCAAGTTAATGATGTCATTGGTATGGTCATTGTACTAAAAGCCACCTTTAAACAATGTTTGCAAAGTTCTGTAGACCTTCTTGGGTATTTATGGTGCTAGTGCTTTGCTTGAAGATAGAGCAATTCCACAGTCAGCACATCTTTTGTACTTTGAGAATATACCTGCTTGGCTAGTAGGATATATACAATGTCTTTATATGAGAAGATTATGCTGTGTTCTTCTGTGGAAGGTAGATGTAACTATGATAGGATTTATATTTATAAGAAAACAAAGGCAAAATTACAAGATGGTAATTTGATAGATCTTCTGTGGCAGTATTTCCTTGTCACACATAAAAAAATACAAACATTGGTTGTGTGTAGACCATGCTTCAATTTGAATATTTAGTTAATTAAGATCTGAATTCTATTAATGGTAGCTAATAACAATAAAAATTATTTTATCTTGTAATCTTGTAATTATGATAAGAGGATAAATTGTATTGTGCTGAAAAGTGCATATAAGTCTATGCTGTTCAGAGACATAGATACCAGTACATCAAAAGGTAAAAGATAACATGAATCATTAAAAATAAATTATGCTCTTGAATTCTGGTTGTGTTTATGATTAGATGTTTGAATACAAGCCATTGCATTAATGTAGACCTAGAGTAAGCACTGTGTAGTGAAGGAAACCTGTTGGTCAAGGCCAAAGGCAATATGTGCTGAAGGAAGGTGTGTGTTTCGTTTTGCATAATAGAATATATTTACTTTTAGTAAATAAGTGTATATGTGTGAGGTACATAGGAAGTCAACACCAATGAATAAAATTAATGCATGTATTTTATGCATATATACATACATATATATATATATATATATATATATATATATATATATAATATATATATATAATATATATATATATATGTATATATTATAAACTATTTTATTGAACCTTGAAAGGGATTAAATTCCTCTCGATTTGTGTAGAGCTTTGCTATTAGTAATTTTTCAGAATAAGATATTACCTTGTTCATAACACTTGCACTCAGATTTGCAAGTCTTTTCTGAGGGCTGGAGGGTCCTAAAAAATTAAATGCAAGGGGTCCTCAGTTTTATGAGGGTCTCAACTTATGACATTTCATGATACAACACTAGAAATCATATACAGTATTTACAGTTTGTCTTCTATGTGTTTCTTTAGCCCTAGTTGTGTTTTCATGTCCATGCATAGAAGTGTCGTGTCATGTTTTAGATTATGACTTTAATATATGTATACATACTGCATTAGCATATGCGAGTGACTTCAGTGCTTATGTACATACATATGTGTACTGTAATTTAGTATGTTCCGACTTACATCAATATTCAGATTACAATGCCATAGTAGGAATGGATCTCCATCTTAAGTCGAGGAACCCTGTAAATGAATCCATAGCAGGCTATGCAATTAAAAGTTTCATATTTTTTTAATACTTGTTTTCTTTCCCGTATCAAACTTTTTGAAATTCATTGTGTTGGTAGCCCAATATAAACCATATGAATAGAATAATGTGTTTATAAACATCTACAAGTATAACTAACATGGAAATTATTAGATATATTACTACATGTTATTGACTGTATTTTGGTTCGCAACCAGACAAGGTTAGGAAATGGGTTCACAACCAGTCAAAGTTAGGAAATACTGCTTTAGGTAACCAAAACTTTCTTCTGCTGTAGTTGTAAAAATAGGAAAATTCAGTATTAGGCAATGCTCTATCAAAATTATATTCACTGTAGATTTTGTGAATGAAAATGGGACTTGTGAACTATGATGCATAAGTACTACTCTCCACAAGAAATTCAATCCCATTATAAATTTCTGTGTATCATTGTTGTGTCATTGTCATTTGAACAGTTCCTGTAGCATTATTATGAAAATTATATTTGTCACAATAGCTTCTTATAAAAATGTATTGTAATGTTTACTACTTCATTTTGATGTTTCTTTTTATTAGGAACCATAGATGATTTTATATTTTTTAAATACTGGTTTAATTTATTACACTCTTTCCAGTCGTATTATTTGTATTGGTTTACAGGGAATTCAGTTTTTTTTCTGAACAGTTCCGGAAGAATGATTGTAAGAATATTTGGCTGTTTAGCTTTTTACAAAAGATATTTTGATAACTCATTACCTCATTACAGGTGATGTCACATTTTTATACTAGTTTTCCTTTTTCTAGGTTTCTATCACAAGCAAGCCCTCACAATGCTGCTGTTCAGAAAACGGGTTGACCTAACTTTTCAACAAGGAGGCCAAAACGGCAGCTGCCTTCATTACAGACGTGGAGAAGATAACAGTAAAATACTGTGATCACCTGAAAGAATGCACTCTTGTAATGAAACAAGAACATGTCAACTCCCTACAATTGGCCCAGCGTAAGTATAGAAATGCAGACTTCTGTCAGCTCTGTTCTTTAATGAAGTTGTACTCAATTTTGAAAACAAAGGAAGAATTTGAAAGATGTTTAAAGATGTTTATTTAAAGAGGCATATATCGTAAACTTTTCTTCTTCTTCCTCTTTTTTCCATGGTATATATATTTTTTTTCCAGACATGTAAGATACATTTCTTTGTTGTAAAGTTATTTCTTCTCATCCATAAGGGTTTCATTTTCATGGTGTTAAACATAGTCATTATTGGCTTTCATTAATTATTATTTTTTAAATAGAAATATCATATTGAAAACTGGGAGATCAAAATACGAAAAAATTATCAGCTATTGTTTTGGAATTACCACTTACTAACCTTTGCTGACAGGAAGAAGTAATGGCCACTATAGTTTTGTTTTCTGAAATGTTTTTTACAAAGATGAATACACAGTTGCTCACTAAGGAGCTTAGATGTACACCTTAATAGTAAGCTTAATATTAGCTTTTTTAGAAAAAAATATGATGCTATTGATTTCAGGGCTGCTATTTTTATTATTGACATACAAATTACAATTTATGAATAATACTTAAAGTAATATGAAAGAAAAAAAAACATTTTCAGAAATTAAGGAAAATAGTTAAGGCATGAGTTAGATAGGACTAGTAACTGATTCATTGATGACTAAGTACTTGTAGAGCTAAATCTATGTGACTTGCAGAACCATCTACATGTAAAGACAAATGATGAACAGTTACAGTTAAAGAACAACTTATAGTTGGCTTGGCATATACATACATGCCTTCCCCAATGATAATAGGTTAATGGATTAATTGTATATGAAGGATTAATGGATGGATAGTATGGCTTAAAGTTTAACCCATGATACCAGAATGGCAGAAATGCATGCTATGACCACTGTGTTTTTTGTTTCTTAAATTGTCTTTATACATAGATGGCTCCACAAGTACTCAGTCATCAAGTTTTTATTACAGATCCTGCCAGTTTCACTTGTTTAACCTTTTCTTTGATTTTCAGAAAGATATTTACTTTTATTACTTTTAGTATTGTCAAAATGTCAGGAATATTGATAACAACATCAATGTTTATAGCATTAGAAAAAAATCCCAAAAATTCAAGGAAAGAGGAAAACACCGGAGGTCACATGGGCCTACTGATTGGCTCCATGGTGATAGAGCACGTATGGGAGTTATCTTTGTACGAACAAAATTGACAAAAGAAAACTGTAGTGGGAAGCACATTTTTCCAGCAGTTTAATTTTGTTTGAAATAGGTTTTTTAAAGTTCAAAAAAATTTTCAGACATTAATCAGAACATACTTGAGAGATCTGTCTTGGGCTGAAAATTGATGGACAAGTGTGGGATATGCATCGACCCATTGAGGATAATTGCACACTTCGGTTTTTACACTTCCGACAGGTAATGAGAATCATTGTTTAGAAGTTGTAAAGTACAGGTGTCTTTGAGGAATACTTCTTGACTAGGCCCATATTATTATTACTGTTATATATATATTATATATATATATATATATATATATATATATATATATATATAATATATCACATATAGAAAGAGAGATAAGGACAGGCAGGATATACATTCATACATTTATATATATATTTAGTTTACCATGAAGATTAGGCATTTGTATTGCTCCATATATTGTTATATGCATGTGATTGATATATTCCTATACATTTTGTTTTCATTAGTTTGAAGTTTTACTATTTCTGTTCCTTATTGTGTTTATACTGTAAATCCTTTATTTTACAGCAAGATCCATATTACGTCAATAAAGCATTTTTGGCGTTCTGCATCTATTATGCTGGGAGCTGTGTTGGAGTCAGCATTTAAAGAGAACTTATTATGTTGAACTTTGTTCTTTTCCATCTCCTAATGGTAAGTAGTGGCCATTAGCCTAGTTTTGATAGAATAAACAAAAAGTAGATTTTGAAATTATTCCTAATTGTCTTATTACAGATTGGCAAATATATCTGAAAATGGCCTTGGAAAAATAGTTAGATCAATATGTAGATAAATATAAGGTTTAAAAGAATAGATAAAACAAAATGGAGATAAACAAATTAATAGAGAAGTGAGTGGCATGGCAAGTACTGTATAGCAGGGGCAGGTCCAGAGAATTTTCTATTGGGGGCACAGGGGGGTAACAACAATAAAATCTGGGGAGGCCCCCCTGTGCCACCATGGAAGACCACCTCTGCTGTATAGAGAAGTATGAAATATAAAAACATTTAAGTTTTCCCCACAGTATTTCAAAAAATTGTAATGTATAGAGACATTGCCTCCCAGTTGGTGAACTTTACCAAAAGGTTTCAGAGATACCTGACTTGGATATTGAATACAGTTTTCATGTGTTTTTTCTACTGATAATATTTTTAAGGTCCTCTGTGTGTGTGTGTGTGTGTGCGTGCGTGCGTGGTGGTCTGGTGTGTGTGTGTGTGTGTGTGTGTGTGTGTGTGTGTGTGTGTGTGTGTGTGTGTGTGTGTGTGTGTGTGTGTGTGTGTGTGTGTGTGTGTTGTGTGTGTGTGTGTGTGTGTGTGTTGTTGTGTGTTTGTGTGTGTGTTGTGTGTGTGTGTTGTGTTGTGTGTGGTTGTGTGTGTGTTTTTGTGTGTGTTTTTGTGTTGTTTTTGTTTGTTGTTTTTTTTTTTTTTTGTGTGTTTTTTTTTTGTGTTTGTGTGTGAGAGATAATTTCTTACATATATTTCACTATTAGATTTATGCATAGACAACATTCCATGTGTTTGTTAGAGGCAAGATACATTATACAAAATAGCATTATTCCCTGTTTTCAGATGCAGTTGTTGAATAGGCATTTGATTTATTAAAATTCAAGAACAAAGTTTATAAAGACTAACTTAGTTAAATCAGTATCAGAAACAGCATCTAGAAGGAAATTTGATTGTTGAGTATTGTTGCCTATTAGCATTTTATGTACTGCATGATCCCTGATATCATAGCAATATGTAATAATAAACTTATCCTATTCATTCATTGCTTTATTTTTTTTGTCTGTGAGCTTCATTTGTTAGCAGCTACTTGAATACTGTAACTCTTAATTCTGTTGCTTTCTTGCTATACTGAGTACTCTATTTATTTGTTTTATATTTGCAGTGCGGAGTGGGAGCTTTGTTTATGATGTTGATTTGAAGATACCCAGTTGGGAACCAACCAAGGTAATCATTATTTTAGATGCATTGGATGCATTTTCTCTATATTTTAGTTGAGTGAGGAGAAATGGAGAAATCTCTTGTTATTGTGTGTGTATTATCTGTTACTTTAATAAAAGGCTTGGCAGTGATTTACATGTATAATATTCATTATTTAGATGTGATTAACCTAAAACATAAATCAAGTATTTGTTTTTTCAGGATGAGTTACGTTCTTTGTCAGCAGAAATGGTGAAGCTTAGTATGGCTGGTCATCGATTTGAGAGACTTGAAGTGGATGCTAGTTTGGCCCTCAAAATGTTTGCTGATAATCAGTATAAGAAGCGACAAGTTCCTTTTATTGCAGCCCAAAGTTCTTCTGGTAATTTTTATAACTTTATGCCTTGACACTCTTGTTAAAAACGAACAGATGATTAATTGGAGAGAGATAAGGTAGATGGGAAAAGTACAACAAAAATTATCTGAAATGGGCAAGTCAGAAAGTCCAACTTTACAACTTGAACCATTAGATTCTTCTTTTGAAGATTTTTGCTTTAAAGCTTTTAATATTGCACACTTTGATAAGTAAATGAATCATGGATTAGTAAACAGTGCTTTTCATGTCTGAAAATTTAGTTTTGATACTTATGCACAAATTTTTTGCAGGTAACAGCGTGGTTGTTTATAAAATGGGAAACTTTGTCGAGATAAGCCGTGGACCAATGATCAGCAATACTGGCCATCTTGGGAAAGTCTCCATTGTTGGTGTTCATCCAATTCAGACTGAAGAAGGACAGCTTTTCAGAATACAAGGTGTTGCTCTGCCCAAAGGCATAATGGTGGGTATTTGCATAAGAGTGATGGCAAAAATCTGGATGCTCTATGTTTGTCTCTGTGATGTTCTAGTTTCTGTTAGAACATATATATAAATGAAGTAGCATTAGTTTAAAAGGTTGAATTCCACAGGTTAGGAGGAATTATTTCATGTTTGTATTGTGTACAGAAATATGCATTTATTTCTCATAAAGATTAAATAAATTTCTCATAAAGATAGATTAAATGATGATTTATTAAGTAATTCATATCACATTTTAAAATTCTAAATGCTCTCTCAGATCTTTTCCATTATTTAAAAAGCAGATATAAAACAAATAAATAGTAACTATATAAAGTTTGTTCTCTTTAGATTTGCAGAGGTTTGTTAGTCTTTCATATAATAGATAATTATTGAAATCTTCGGATGATTGCTGAATTTCTTTTCTCTCTTTTTTTTTTAGTTAAATCACTTCAGTTATGGATTGCTAGAAGAGCGGGCAACACAACTCGTGAGTATTATTCCTAAGTCAGGAGTGTTATATCAAAATGACACTTTTGTAAGTAGCTAAAGTATCATAATAATGCTTTCATGGTGCAAAGAGATATGTTATCAAACTTTTCCACCTTTTAACCAGGTTATTAGAATACGAATCCATTGAATGGGGGTGATGTGACAGTCAGGTTATGAAAAAAAATGACTGAAGGTCAGGAAACAGGAATATGCCATAATGAATAAATTTGGCTAAGGGCCAGGGTAACGGGAATATGCTGTCATGAAAAATTTGGCTGAAGGCTGGGATGACGGGCATGACTCGCCATGAGCGCACAAAGCTCTTGGAGGAAGATTAAACTCATTGCATTATTTCTACCAGTAAACACCCCCTAATCCCATGCCTGTTGTTGCTGTAGGGAGGCTTAGGAGACGGAGACTGGGGCCCAATGCAGGGGATCACCCCTACCATGAACCTCAGCCCTCGCCACAACTAATATCACAAGGTCGTTTCTTCTCTTCATCCCCTTCTGTCCGCATTTTAACCCCTACGATCTGGATGATGTGATGCTCAAGTCATAAGAGAAATATTGGTCAAAGGCTAGGTGAAGTGAACATTCCCATCATAAGGAAAAATGGCTGCTGGCCAGGTGACACCAACTTGTCATCATGAGCGAAGGCCAGGACGACGGAAAAGACTTGCCAAGAGTGCACAAACCTCTTGGAGTGTGATTTAACTCATTTGGCTCTCAGAAGAGGGCATTATTCCCATTGATAATCAAATGTGGGATGTAACATGCATAAGATGTGACTGGAAGAGTGCCTGCTCCAGGGAGGACGCCATTTCCTTGCTGTGCACTATATTCCTGGCTGCTGTGACCGGCGGCACAGTTTGTATTATGGAAAATTGAAAATTACAAAAAAAAAAGAGATATGTGACACAAATAACATCATGTTCCATACTTTTTTTTTCTTGCTTGGAGTTATTTACTACATAGAGAGATGATATGAAGAATGCAAGGAAAATAAGGTATTACCATCTGGATAAAATAAAACAGATCAAAAGACAATTATGGACATTGGAAAATGGCAAAAAGGGCTAAAAAAGTTTACACAAAATAACTTTGCAAAGGGAGGCACAGAGTTTTTGTCACCCATCATGGGTGTTTCTGTACACTTGGCCTACACACTGCATGCATGAGATGTTGACTACTTATGAAACCCACTGCCAGATATTTTGGCACCATGATTTCCGTGATGCAACCAGATCCAAAGGGTTAAAGTGTGGGAGCCGTGCTGAAGGGATGAAAGGCTGGCATTGTGTTAGTTCTGAACAGCCTTTGTACTGTTTTCCATTTCATCTCTACAATTCCTTGCCCGTTGTTGTCGTGGGCTTAGGTGACAGGGACTGAGGCCCAATATAGGGTCACCTATACCTGGGACCTCAGCCCCCAACTCAACTAATTTTGCATGGACTTTTCTCCTCCATTTTTCCTTTTTTCCTTGCCTTCCATACCCCTTCCTCTATCCAATTCCTAAAATGTGAGAGTGTGTTGAAAAGATGAAAGGGTGACTCATGCCAGTCATGAACGGCCTTAGGGAGCCACGGCACAGTATTCCCTTGGTAGTTCTCTAGCCCTTACCCTCATGGGACCGCTGAGGGTGGACCTTTAATCATCCCCACTTATTTCAGGCTTCCCATGGCCACTAATAAAGATTTTGTACCCCTATTAGAAGCATTGAGGCCCCTTTATCAAATAACCTCCTTAGTTCTTACCCCAATGATTTACTGACCCGACTCCTATTGCCCCCCCCCCAACACACCACTACATCTTTCCACACCACACCGTCCACCTCTTGACCTCCTCCTTCTACAAAGCCCACCTCTACAACAATTTTGAATACACTGTTTGGCCCAGCCAAATGGAATAGATTTTTTGTGATTCCTTCTACAGCCCAGTACTCTGACAATACCTTACTTTTCCAAAAATGCCTTCAAAAACAAGTAGGCAAGATCCCCTTCCACAACTTTATCCTTCCCTACTATCCCTCCCACTCCCCCCTGGATACACATGTGAATCTCTTCTATTGTAATACCCTCCCCCAGACTCCATCTTCCCTATTGAACCCCAGGACACTACTACTTCACCTACTCCTGATCCTTTACCTCAACTCTTAGATACTCAATCCCCTATTATTAAGACGACCATACCTAATGCTTTCACCCTTCGATTAATCATGGCTTTACTACAGTGGAACATTCGAGGCTTCCGTTCTCACAGACCTCTCAAATCTACCTACAACCCATCCATCATCTGTCTACAAGAAACCACCTTAACACATCCCCCAGTACCAATTCCAAATTACCATTTTGTATCATCCCCTCACTCTGTCACTCAATCCTCAATACTAATTCATCAAAAAACTTCATACACTAGACCCTCTATCCAAACCACTATCCCTTGCACTATTATTTATTTTTCTCCAACGACAGATTACAGTTATTTCAATTTACTTTTCCCCCTCTATTCCTATTGACTTTAATGCTTTCAAAACGTTATTCTCTCAACTACAACCACCCTTCTATAACAGGTGATTTCAACTGCTGTCACACTCTCTGGGGTGATACCACCACAACCTCTCGTGGTAGATCCCTAGATTATTTCCTTTCCACAACCGACCTCATTATCCTTAACTCTGACCGCCCCACACATTTTGACATACGTATTCAATCTTTTTCATGCCTGGACCTCTCTCTTTGCTCTCCTCTTTAGTAAGACTATCATTGGTCAGTCCTAGACCAATACCCCTATAGCGACCACTTTCCGACTCTCCTTACTCCTACCTAATATATATAAACGAGACACTCCTTACCAACTTTCCGCTCTTATATCCTTTAAAAAAAGCGTTGGTCCATCTTCAACGTACAACATGAAATAGTAAAATAACGAGCTGGAAAACTTACATCTCCTCAATCACATCCACAACATCTGTATCAGCTATCTGGCGACGCATTCACAAAATATCAAGCAAACATCCTCCCCATCCAGCCCAAGTCCTTGATATCAGAAACACTGACATAGCAGGTCCTCTCCAAGTCACTAATGAACTAGGCGATTATTTCAACCAAGTTATTAGCGGCTCTCATCTTTCTCCACATTTTATATCTATTAAGACCACCAAAGAATAAACTCCTACCACCTTTTCCCTCTCTTCAGATGAACCATATAATACTCCCTTTTCCTCCTCAGAATTACACACTGCCTTACGATGATGCCGCAATACCCATGAGGGCTTTGACAGTATACACTACCGTATGCTCAAACACCTTAAGGGGACCGTCTGTTTTTTTTTTTTTTTTTTTTTTTTTTTTTTTTTTTCAGACGGTGAAACGTTTGGTAAATGGGGAGATAAGGTAAAGGTTGAAATTAGGGATTGGTGAGGGAGTGTAGGTGAAAGCATACAAAGCATCAGAGAGAGAGAAGTGTATGGCGTCAAGAGAGAGATGGTATGCCTGACTCAGCGTACAGGCTCTCAACTGGGGAGGAGTGGGATACTCCTAATGCTAATCAGAGACCATCATGGTGTATATTATCTAACTGATTAAGAAGTGTGGTATAGGCAGATGAGCATACATGGCATCCATAATCAAGAGTGAAGAGGATAAGGTTGTGTGAAGATAGAGGAGAGTTTTACAGTCTGACCCCCATGATATGTGGGACAGTATGTAGGATTCGAAGATGTCTTCGAGCTTTTTCTTTAACCCATTTACGACAGGTGTTCCATATATGAGACACCCGAAAAAATAAACATTGCCGGGCGTCCTACCAGTGTGACGTTGGATTGGAGCTCGCGCTCCGAATATGCCAAGGGCAGATTCCGTACTGGCTCTGCGCGCCAATTTTGTAGCCACCCGGAAAATATTTTTTTCGGCTTTAAAATATACTGGCATTAGTGGGTTAATGGAGAGAATGTGATCTCACCAGGATAGTCTGGAGTCGACAATTACTCCAAGGAACTTTCCCGAAAAGCAGTATTGTAGAGGAGTACCATATAAGAAGAGGGGAGGTTGAGGTTTTGCATGTTTGCATTAGAAGAGGATAGAAAATGATTTGGTTGTGAAGAAACGAATGCCATGATTAGTGGTCCAGGAAGATGCTGAATCCGAACTGTGCAGAAAAGAGAAGATTATTTGATTCTAGATATCATAGTCGTAAGTTTACCATTTGCTCTATTAGCTTGCATAAGCAGCTTGTTAGAGTGATGGGGCGGTAATTTTATGGGTGGGTACCCGATTTATTTGGTTTTAAGAAAGGAAGAACAAGGGCTTCGTTCCAGTGAGTGGGGAAATATCCCATTGTCCAAATTTGGTTATAAATCTTTAAGCTATACAGAGCTAGGACCCACTGTATTGGCACTAGTCATGGTGTCATAGAGAAAGGCAGGGGGAGAGCAGCCCTGTCAGGCTATGGCAAACTATAAATGACATTTTTCAGCCTTAGAACAATTACGACAACCTTACAATTTGTGTTTTGCTCAATTATAGTGTTATCAGGTGTGCATGAATGAATCAATCATAGACTACTAAGGCAGCAAATGTGATAATATAGCTGAGTTGCTCATGCATTCCATTAACAAGGTTAGTGTTTTTTTTTTTAATTGAAGTATTTTTCATGTTTCTTCTGCTTTACTAAATCTGGAAAGATATTAGTTAAAAGTTTCTTTATGCCACAGGCTAGAAACAGCATTGTGTGTCCAAACAATTCAACTGATGAGCATTTGGCTTGTGATTGGTAGTGTGGGGTCATAAGATGGGTAAATGGCACTAGAAAAAAATGATGGTGTATATGTAGCATAGTCTGAGGTATGGTGCCTTTGCCTGGCTTTGGTTGGCATGTAATGGCAGTTTCCATGTTTGTACCCTGCTCTTTCTATATTTCAAGCATACCTAATGCAGTAATAATGTAATACCTAATGTAGCTGTAACTAAGAAAATACTGAAAAAAAGGAATGTTTCCCTTCAATTTAGGTGCTTGTATATATTACTGAAAACAAACAAATGATGTCACTATCAGAAAAGATAAACACTAGCCCCCAATGCCCAAACAGAATGGTTAGAATAAATGCTTGATCACTGCATGATGCATTAATATAAATAGGTGATATGAGAAAAATCTAAAGGATATTGTAAAAAGGTAAAGGGGACAAACTGGCACACATGCAAGAGATGTAGCAGTAACAGGAAAAGCAATTAATTGTGGCTGCAGACAGGAATTGTCTGGTTCTTACTTAATACATGGACTTCATTAAGATATAGAGAAAAAATGGTAGGCCCAAACAGTCATCCCTAACAACATACTAAGGATAAGGGGGGAGACATCTCAGAGTTTGCCTCAAAAATGTAGAAACACCAGAGCTCAGGAAAGCACTACTAACTGTGAGTCATGAAGCTTGGCCACCAGAGCCGCCGAAAACCGCTATAGAGCTGAGGATATCAATCTGAGGTGAAATGCCTGATTAAGGAATGGTTACTGGTTAAAAGCTAGAGATCTAAGTAATGCTTGATGATTAAAAACTAGACATCTCAGGAATGGTTAATGGTTAAAAGCTAGACATTTAAGATGATATAACAGTATGGTAGAGCACTGTAGCAAAAACTGTGAAAATGAGTTAATGATTAGGACAAATGTGTTAGATGTCAAAGGTTGTAGAATGCTTTAGGATAGTATGGAAATATTAAGGGTAATGATTAGGACAAATGTGTTAGATGTCAAAGGTTGTAGAATGCTTTAGGATAGTATGGAAATATTAAGAGTAAGGCAGAGATTAGTAAAAGGGGGAAGGGGGTTAAGAGTGAAGGACAATTAGATCAAATGGAGATCTGTGGGAATATTGCAATAGTAACAGTGCAAAAGAGCCATTATGAAGCAATCAGTGGATAATAAGGGTAGAAATGGATGTCAGAGAAATAGGAGAACCCAGGGAATGAGACATGGAAAGCAGGTGAATTATTGACAAGGAATCAAGAGGGCAAGGATCCAGAGAAGAACACTGTTTTGATAGAAGGGTCATGTGAGTATCCAGGAGAAGGCACAAAGGATGATGGGGAAAGAAAACGGGAAGGTGTAGATGTGAAGGGAAAGATGGGTTGTGTTGTAAGAGTGGGAGAAAGAGGGGTGGGGGGGAACATGAAATGGAGGATGGATGTCAGCAGGTAGTTTGAATGTAGAGGGAATGGGAGTAGAGAGATTGGAGGGTGGATGGGTCATGTTTAGGTAGTTATGGATGTCCACAAGAGTTTTTGGAGGGGAGTTAAGGAAGAGGTAGGTGTTGAAGAGAATATGTTAGGAGATGATTAGGGAGAATGTTTAGATTATTTGGTGTGACAGGTAAAGTGAGAAGGAAGGGTAAGGACTATGATATTGATAGAAATTGAGAGTATTTGGATTGTTATTTAGAATTTGACTGTGAAAGAGGCAGTAGTGGTAGGATGGTAAGTGGTATGGGAAAGAGATACTAGGAAAGATGCTGAGACATCTTCGAAATAAGGGAGAGGAGTGGAGCAAAGGGCAGCATATGAATAGGTAGCATGGAAAATTTCTGGCTTTGCAGTGAGTGAGACCTAGTTGAATCTGAGAACTGGTACCTCAGACATGAACAGGGCAGCATCTATAAATATATTACGGGAGCCACCACAATTGGCACACATATGTGATTGTGCAGAGGAATTAGAACAGTCATGACCAGGTTGAGAACATAAAAGACAGCAGGCTGTGGAGTGACAGTGCTTGACAGGGTGGCTAAAACAGCAACATTTCTGACATTTTGGGGGAGGGGTCAATATGGTCAGACAGAGCCAGACTCTCCACCAATCTAAACTTCTTGGGTGAGACTATGTGTACACAAGGTAAACCTGACACTATTGATGTAAGACTTACAGTACCCTCTGGGAGTAATATTGTACTGATACTGCATCATAGCCACCAATACAGGCAAGTAGGTCATTTCCACAGTTTGACCAGTCCTTGTCTTAGACACAGCAATCTGCCAGGGAGATGGAAATGGTTCTGGTACAACAGTTAAGGAAGGAATGAGGCTGGGCAGGAATAGGTTTGCCAGTGACCAATCATGGTAGATATTGCACAAGTTTGGAACTCAGATATAACTATTACAAGGCTTGAATGATAAGAACATCTTTGCCTACTTGTTTTTAAAGACTGTTGGAAGAGATGAGGCTGAAGTGGGAATCACAGGAAAATAATCCCACTTGGGTGGACTAAAAAGAGTACTTTAAATGTTTGTAGAGGTGCATGAAGTTGAAGGATGGGGACAGGAGGAAGAGAGAGTGGTTTTGAGTGAGGTAATACTGTGGGGAAGAGAATAAGGATGAGGAGTACTATTAATGGAGGAGAGGCAGAAAATGAAGAGGACTGTGTAGAATGAGATGGAATGGAGAATGTTTGGAGAGAGGAAGTAATCTAGTGTTTAGGTCAAGTAATTCCCTGAGTGGATAATTCACAATGAGTCTAGCCAACAGCATGCATCGATGAGGGAGTAGTAGTAGCAGTGGTCAGAGCCGTGATCAAAGGAGAGGAAGGGACAGGAACCCAGAGAAATACAATTCAGATAGGCTAGTTGAAAAGGGGAAAATGCCCTTAATGACCTTAATAAAGGTACAAAATCTTCATTATTGATATCCAATAATTTTCCTTTCAGAAACTCTTAAGGACATTCACTACTTTTGAATCATGTCTTAAATAAACATGCCTATCCCTCATCCACCCTGTAAATTTACTATACCCTCTAAACTCAGTGATTGCTGACACCCATCCTCCTCCTCCTCATATTCCCCCTGCATCACCTACATCAACCCCCATTCCTTCCCCATTATCTCTTCCAATCCCTCCTTGATACACAATTGACCTTCTTTTGTCACAATCGTGGCCTTCCCTGTATCTTTCCCTGCTACTAATCCAACACCCATTTATACCCTTATCATTCATTGGTTGTTTCATAATAACTCTTCTACACTGAATGCCTGACAGGTCTGTATCTTCCATTTAATCTAATCACTCTTAACCATCCTACTCCCCCCATTACCACTTTTACTAATTTCTACCTTGCCCCATTTAGCCTGCATTCAAATCCCACAGCAGTGAATGGTAACCCTGGCCATTCCTTGCAGACGGGATAATTTAAAACAAAAACAAATAGACCCCGTCATACCAAACATAAGAATAACCATTATATCAGATAGAATAAACTAAATGTTAATTATAAATTATAATTATGAATTTTATATGACTTTTGACATGTAGCACATCTAATCATTAACTTCTCTCTTTACCCTTTTCAGTACTATGTTTCATGTTGTGCTGTATGGCCTTCAATGTCTAGCACATTTGTTTTTAATCATTAACTAC
>NW_020869099.1:267652-277652 GCF_003789085.1 Penaeus vannamei | reverse complement strand
TTGATATACAGTGGGAGTGTAGTATTGGTGTTCGCAGGAGACGTGTTGGTATTGGCGGTGAAAGGTTGGGTTGAATTCTAGTGATAGTGTGTGATAGTTTGAATGGGAGTATGTCTGCATATTGGGTGGGGGGGAGGTATTTGGATGGCGAGTGGGAGGGGTGTTGTAATTTCATGAGTGTGGGGGAGTGGTGGAAGTGTGGTTGGTAATTCATGCGAGTGTGGGTTGGGTTTTGTCGGAGTTGTGTTTTGTATTCGTGCTCTGAGTGTGTTGTAATTCACTTGGGGGTGTGTTGTATTGGTGAAGTGGTGTTCTGCGATTCGAGAGTGTGAGGGTAGTGTTATGGGGGGTATTCGCGTGTGAGATAGGTGTGTACCATTGCACTAGGTTGGGGGAACGTGTTATGGATTCGTGAAGTGTGGGTTTGTATGCGTGGGAGAGGGTGTGTTGGGTGATTGCATGAACGTGTGTGTGGTTAGGTTTCTCAGGGGGATGTTGCGTGATGCGAGAGACGTGGTGGTATTCATGAACGTGTTGTATTCATGAACGTGTTGTATTTATGAATGTAGTTTGTATTGCATGAATGTGTTGTAAGCTATGAAACGTATTCTCTTACGTATTGTGTTTATGAACCTTATTGCTTCATAGTATACTGTAATGCAAAATGAGTTTATTGCATTCATGAACGTAATTTGTATTTATGAATGCATTTGTAGTCCATGGACACATATCATAGGTCATGAACGGTGTTTGTATTGACATATTACTATACAACGTGTTGATTTCCCCATGAACAGTATTAGTAAGTTCCATGAACGTGAACGTTTGTAATTCATCGAACGTGTTTGTATTAATTGAATGTGTTGTATTCATGAATGTGTTGTAGCATGAAACGTGTTGTATTCCATGAACGTGTTGTATTCATGAACGTTGTTGGAACGTGTTGGATTCATGGCCATATTGTATTCATGAAAGTATCGTATCCATGAACGTATTGAATTCATGAGCGTATTGCATGTACGCCCACACTGTATACACTAACGCATTCATTCACGCCCGTAATACATTCACACCGATTTTTTTTTTTTTTTTTTTTTTTTTTTTTTTTTTGCTTGTCCGTATTTTATTCCAGAACGTATTTATTCCCGTATCCACGCCCGCATTATATTCACGCCATACTGTATCCACGCCTAATGTATTCACGCTGGTATTGTAGCAGAGAAAGTGAGGGAGGAGGAGGAGGAGAAGGAAGAGAGAGAGGGAGGGAGTGAGAAGGAGGAGGAGAGGAGGAGAAGTGGAAGGAGGAGAGAGGAGAAGAGAGGAGAGGAGAAGGAGAGGAGAGGAGAAGAAGGAGAGAGAGGAGAGGAGGAGGAGGAGGAGGAGAGAGAGGAGGAGGAGAAGAAGAGAAGAAGAGAAGAAGAAGAGAAGAAGAGAAGAAGAAAAGAAGAAAAGAAAAAGAAAAAAGAAAAAAAGAAAAGAAAAAGAAAAAGAAGAAAGAAAAAAAAAAACAAAAACAGAACCAAAACTCACAGAATAAAGAAAATCACAATAAAATACATTGACAAATATGTCTCTTAAGATTTTCATGAAGCAAAAACTCCGCGCTAAAGTTTGCTAGAATTAATATTTACAGAATATGAAACAATAACAGAGAGGAATAACGCATTGTTCTTTAGTTATTCAGTGCTAAACAAAGTAAAGTATGCACGTGTGTAAAAAGAGAACAAAAGACTAATCAAATATACGTGGAGGGGTATAAAAAATACAACACACAACACGCACTCACACAATTACGCTCACATACAATTATGTACAGACAGACAGACATGAATGCGCACACGTAAAAACATACACGTAAACACACATACACACATACACGCACATGGCGTGGTTACACGCACATACAATTACGTACACACACACACACATACGGCACAGACACACACACACACACACACACACACACACAAATACGCACACGGGAATTTCCATATGTGAACATTTTAAATCAGTGATGATATAACAAATAGTGACAAAGCCAACTATGAAACGGACGGGATAATAGGAGAAAAGTTGTTAATAATTTCGTAGATAGATATATAGCAGATTGAGTAGTTTAACATAATGTTGTATAAGTAGATGAGAAGAGTAGATATTGATGTATGCAGTAAGGAAGTGAGAGGGAGAGGGAGGGAGAGAGAAGAGGGAGAGGAAGAGAGGAGAGGAAGAGAGAGAGAGGGAGGGAGAGAGAGGGAGAGGGAGAGGGAGGGAGGGAGAGGGAGAGAGAGGGAGAGAGAGAGAGGAGAGAGAGAGAGAGAGAGAGAGAGAGAGAGAGAGAGAGAGAGAGAGAGAGAGAGAGAGAGAGAGAGAGAGAGAGAGAGAGAGAGAGAGAGAGAGAGAGAGAGAGAAGGAGAGGAGAGTAGGAGAAAGAGAAAGAGAGAGAGAGAGAGAAGAGAAAAGAGAGAGAAAAATGGAGGGAAGAAAGGAAAGAAATAGAGAAAGATTTGAAAGGAAGAATTGTCCAATAAATATCTGAATCAAACCTTTATTTACATTCCGACCAAAACAGTATAGTCAACGCTTCAGTGACGACAATATATATTAATTTCTTCCAAGCAACACTAACATTACCGGTGAGATATTCCTTTTAAAAGATATCTTCGTCGTTTGAATACCTGAGTATAATTGTATCTTTGGAGCCGGGGAGTCGAAGTGGGAGAACAAATCTAGTCAAAGTGTAGACGATAAGTAAAAGGAGAGAAAGTAATTGCTTCGCGTGTGAGAATTCGTCAAAAAAAGGAGGAGGGGCTGATAGATCACGTGATCTGTGAGGATTTCCGGTATTAATCTCTTCCCCTTCCTTCCCCTCTCCCTCTCCCTCCTTCCCTTCTTCCTCCCTCCCCCTCTCACTCTCACTCTCCCTCTCCCTTCTCCCTCTCCCTTTCCCTCTCCTCTCCCTCTCACTCCTTCCTCTCCCTTCCCTCCCCTACCTCCCTTCTCCCTCTCACTCCCCTCACCCTCACTCCTCCCTCTCCCTCTCCCTCTCCCTCTCCTCTCCCCCTCTCCTCTCTCCTCCCTCTGCCGTACCCCCGCCCCCTCGTAAATACGTGTGCATGACCTCCAGGAGAGTAATTAACAAGAGAAGATTGGGAGGAGGAGAGGAAGAGGAAGAGGGAAAGAAGAAGGGAAGATGGAAAGAATGTAAAGTGAAGAAGGAGAGGAAAGAGGGAAACAGGAAGAGGAAAAGATCAGTTAAACACACGAAGGGGAAGAGGAAGAAGGAAAAAAGATAAGAGAGGGCACGAGAGAAGATAAAAAAAATACAAAAGATAAGTGAAAAAGAAGAAGAAGAAGAAGAAGGAGAAGTCCAAGAAAGAGAAACGGACCGAAACGATTTTCAGTTCACCTTTAAAAAAATCCACAGGTGTTATGTTCATAACACTCTTTCCCGGGAAGTTTCATTCACTGTTCCTCATGCACTACGCACGCCTTGTACCCCCCCCCCCCCCCCCCCCTCCAAGTCATTCATTGAGCGAGACACAAATATTTTATTCAGGAATAAAATGTGAGCGGGATACCTCTCCCCCTCGTTATGAATTCCTCGTCTGTCTGTTTTGACAAGTTCATCGTCGTTTTGAAAAATGTCTTTTCTTGCTCTTTCTCTTGCTCTCTCTTTCTCGTTCTCTCTCTTCTCTCTCTCTGTCTCTGTCTCTCTCTCTCTCTCTCTCTCTCTCTCTCTCTCTCTCTCTCTCTCACTCTCTCTCTCTCTCTCTCTCACTCACTCTCACTCTCTCCTTCCCTCCGTCTCCCTCTCCCTCTCCCCCTCCTCTCCTCTCCCTCTCCCCCTCCCTCTCCCTCTCCCTCTCCTCTCCCTCTCCCCTCCCTCTCTCACCCTCACCCTCTCTCTCTCTCTTTCTTTTTTTTTTTTTTTTTTTTTTGATAGCTGTGATAAGCATAAGTGTAACCGGACACGACAGACTCCCCAGCCGAGGAGGCCGCGTGTCCACATTACGCTTGTCAACTGCATTATCATTAACCCATGCGCGTTGCAACTCACCAACACGCAGTTGACACTTGACACTTGACTCAAAGTACCACTTAGAGACGCTCCTCCTTCACCCTGGACACCTGGCTGACAGCTCGCATATGTGTCACTTGTCATCTTCAATTGCGGTCATTTATAGGTATGCTGTGTATGCGTGTAATGTATGGATGGTGTGCGTTATTTGTGTGTGTTTTGTGTGTATGTGTGTGCGAGAGAGAGAGAGAGAGAGAGAGAGAGAGAGAGAGAGAGAGAGAGAGAGAGAGAGAGGAGAGAGAGAGAGAGAGAGAGAGAGAGAGAATGTGTATGTGTGTGTTCATTTATATATTCATGTATTCACACACACACACACACACACAGACACACAGTCACACACACACAGACACACACACACAGACACACACAAACACACAATATCCACCCCACCCCAACACCTTACCATACACCTATCAAATCATTCATTTATACATAATTACAGCTACCCAATGCTAAATAGTGCCCTCTCTACCACTTCCAATACTACCAAAGAATAGACAGAAAGACCCAAGACCCCCCTAACCACCGCCCTGACGAAACACACAACGAAAAGGTGAAACGAGTGGACAGAACAAACACGCGCCTTGGCATTAAGTCGTAGCATGAATGGGACCCGGCATGAATGACTCACTCGCGGTCGCCCAATAGCGGTTTTATGAATGGCTGAGTGAGGCTAATGTTCCCGGATGTAAACAATGCGAGTGAGATATAACAAGTTTATTACCTCAACAAGCAAAGCCAGTGTTCCAGAAGGACTTACGTACAAACACATGTATAGAGAGAGTCTCGAATGAAGGTTCTCACGCGCTCACACATACAGAGAATCCTAGTTAAATTCATACATGCAAAGACAACTATACAGATAGACACACATATGCACACATGTGTGTGTGTGTTTAAGTACATTAATTTATCTGAGACTGTTATATATATATATATATATATATATATATATATATATATATATATATATATATATATATATATATATATATATATATATACACACACACAGAAAGAGAGAGAGAGAGGAGGGGGAGAGATACTTAGATAGACAGTCAGAGAGAGAGGGGAGGAGAGATAGATAGATAGATAGATAGATAGATAGATAGATAGACAGAGAGAGAAGAGAGAGAGTAACAGAGTGGAGGAGGAAGGGAGGGAAAAGAGAGAGAGGCAGCAAGAGAATTAATAAGTAAATCATTATATATATATATATATATATATATATATATATATATATATATATATATATATATATATATATAATATATATATATATATATATATATATATATATATATGTGTGTGTGTGTGTGTGTGTGTGTGTGTGTGTGTGTGTGTGTGTGTGTGTGTGTGTGTGTGTGTGTGTGTGTGTGTGTGTGTGTGTGTGTGTGTGTGTGTGTGTGTGTGTGTGTGTGTGTGTGTGTGTGTGTGTTATATATATGTATATGTTTATGTATATATACATAAATACATACAAACATATATGTATATATATATATATATATATATATATATATATATATATATATATATATATATATATATATACATATATATGCATATATATACATATATTATATATACATTAGATAGATACACAGATAGATAGATAGATAGATAGATAGATAGATAGATAGAGACTCTCAGAAAAATTCCTACACATGGACATACACACCTACAACCCTCTTACAAAAACGGAACGCCACAAGCGAAGCCAGAATCAAAAATAGCTTCTTAAACAATGCGCGTAAAGAGAACACAAACAATAGCATTGATTACAAAGCCGCCAAAGAACACACACGCGGATAGAAGCAATCTGTATCGACTTTCCGCTCGTTCTAGGGTTTCGTGAGTGGGCGTGAGGGCGTGAAGAGCGCGGAGACGAAGCGCCATCATCTGCGAGGGAGGAGAGGGCCCTGTGCGCATCCAGGGAAGAAAAAAGGAAGAGAAGAAGGGAAGATGAAGAGGAAGATGAAGAGAAGAAGGAAGAAGAAGAGATGAAGAGAACGAAGGAAAGATGAAGAGGAAGATGAAGAAGAAGGAAGGAAGGAGAGAGGAAAGAGAAGAAGGAAGATTGAAGATGAAGAGAAGAAGAGGAAGATGAAGATGAAGATGAAGAGAAGAAGGAAGATGAAGAGAAGAAGGAAGATGAAGAGAAGAAGGAAGATGAAGATGAAGAGAAGAGAGAAGAAGAAGGAAGATGAAAGATGAAGAGAAGAAGGAAGAAAAGATGAAAGAGAAAGAAGTGAGATGATGAAGATTGATGAAGAGAAGAAGGAAGAGAGATGAAGATGAAGAGAAGAAGAAGAAGGAAGATGAAGAAGGAAGAGAAGAAGGAAGAGGATTGGGGAAATAAGAGAGAAAGAATGATGATTTAGGAAATAAGAGAGGGTGGATAGTGATTTAGGAAATAGAGAGCTCGTGTGAGACGTGACGAATGGGAGCGATAATGGTGTTCTTTTCTTTGATATAAATACCGGTATGTGAGATCAAACTGGAATTTCGTGAATCATTTATCTTTATAACATCGTATGTAATAAATATGTAATAAATATCCCTACAGATAGTCGAGAACGCATGTGCAAGCACGTGAGAACATACATACAACATACACATACACATCACACACACACACACACACACACACACACACACACACACACACACACACACACACACACACACACACACACACACACACACAGTGTATATATATAATATATACACACACCTACTTATACAGCACATCATCTACTCATCACACGCCACCTAAAGACGTAAGCCAAGTCAAGCACAGAATCTCCTTGCTTTAGCTTGAACAGAGAAAAGGGAGAGGCGGAGAGAGAGAAGAGGTGAGAGAGAGGATAGGTGGAGAGGGGAAGGAGAGGCGGAGGAAGGAGGGATAGGGTGACAGAGAAGGAGAGGCTGAGAGAGAGAGAGAAAGCGGAGAGAGAGAGAGAGAGAGAGAGAGAGGAGAGAGAGAGAGAGAGAGAGAGAGAGAGAGAGAGAGAGAGAGAGAGAGAGAGAGAGAGAGAGAGAGAGAGAAAGGGAGAGGCGGAGAGAGAAGTGAGGCGGAAAAATAGGGTAGATATGAAAAGGGGAAGAAGAGGAGAGACGAAGTATTTAGACGGGAAGAATGTAAAAAATGTGGATAGCAGATCGGGTAAAAGAAGAGGGTAGACACGAAGGGGCGAGGGTAGAGAAGAGGGAAGAGTGAAGAATTTGGATGAAAGGAGGAAGAGGAGAGGGGAGAGCAAGGCGAAAAGAGTGATATATGATAAGGCTTTTATGGTGAGAACAAATTAAAGATCATATGTAGAATGATAGAAGAGGAGAGAGAGAGAGAGAGAGAGAGAGAGAGAGAGAGAGAGAGAGAGAGAGAGAGAGAGAGAGAGAGAGAGAGAGAGAGACAGAGAGAGACAGAGAGACAGAGAGACAGAGAAACAGAGAGAGACAGAGACAGAGACAGAGAAATAGAACAGAAACAGGGAAGATGAACGGAAATATGCAAAGGGCAAAAAAAAAGGCATACGTAATAGCGAGGGCCATGAGGAAGGCATTACACGCTCGGTCACAGTCTGTATGCCAAACAGCTGGCCTTCTTCCCGGCTCTGAATGTTAAGCATCTCATAAGCGCCGCCGAGTCAAGGGGTCTTAGTATGAGGGAGTAATCTGCAGAAGTAACCTTATGTGAATGCGCGCTTGAGTGACATTTTTATTTATGTGTGTGTGTTTAGAAGTCTGTTTTATGTGGGTTATGTTTCGCTGTTTAGCTTTTTTTTTTTTTTTTTACTTGGGGCTTTGGGTGTGATGTGGTTGGTGCGGTTGATGTGGTGTGGGTGGTTGAGAGACGAGATGGGAATCTTTCTTTTGTTTGTTTGTCTTTTTTTCTCTTTTAGTCTCGTTTTCTGTGTCTGTGTCTCTGTCTCACTGTCTCTCTCTCTGTCTATCTCTCTTTCTTTCTCTCTGTCTATCTCTCTTTCTTTCTCTCTCTCTCCCTCTCTTTCTTTCTCTTTCTCTCCCTCTCTTTCTTTCTCTCTCTCCTTCTCTGTCTTCTGTTCTGTCTGTCTGTCTGTCTGTCTGTCTGTCTGTCTGTCTGTCTGTCTGTCTGTTCTGTCTGTCTGTCTGTCTGTCTGTCTGTCTGTCTCTCTCTCTCTCTCTCTCTCTCTCTCTCAGAACGCCTCACATACCTAAACCCCAATCCACATCACACACATCACCAACCCATATACCTATACACCGGGACGCCAAACCCATAAAACCAAAATGCAGTTTATACCCGAACGACCGCCTCTTTTACCGAAATGCCTACACCCGGTGGATTCGGCTTCGACCCGTCCTCTTCTCCTCGCCCCACGCCTCAACGTCTCGGGACCTATCACGACCTGACATGAAAGATTACAGCCTCCGTAATATACCTCCCCTGACTTCGAGATAACGTGCGTACCTGGTAGTTAATTAATGGTTTATTAAATCAGATTTTTTTTTTCGTGTGTGTCGGGGCTGGGGTGGGGGGTGGGGGTGTTTACTTTTGAGAGCGGAGGGTTGGGGTTGGGGTGGGAGTGGGTTGGGAGGGTGGGGGGATGTTGAAGGAGCGGGAGAAGGGGGTGGGGTAGGAGTAAGGGGGTGGGATAGATGGAGTAGAAGGAGGAGAAAGAGGTTGGGGGGGGGGGGGAAATAGGATAAGGGGGTGAGATAGATGGAGTAGAATGAGGGTGCAAGGGTTTGGGGGGGGATTAGGAGTAAGGGGGGGATTAGATAGATTAGAAGGAGGGTGCAAGGGTTGGGGGGAAAATAGGTGCAGGGGGGGGACGCTGACGAAGTAGAAGGAAGGAGCTGAGGAGGGGGTAAGGGGTGGGATAAATGGAGTAGAAGGAGGGGGGCAAGGGGTTGGGGGGGAAGTAGGGGCTGACGAAAGTAGAGGGGAAATGAGGGGGGGGGGTAGCATAAATATATTTTTTATAGTCTCCGCTTCGGTTGAAGGTATGTAGATTAACATTAAGACTAGATAGATGGGAGAGAGAAAGGTGAGTGAGCAAGATAGATAGATTGATAGATAGACTGACGGAGAGATAGGTAAATGTGTAGTAGGATAGATAGGTAGATGGATTAATAGATAGATAGACAGACAGATAAGCAGGCAGACGGAGAGATAAGTAGTAGGATAGATAGGCTGAAAACTTAATAGATAAATAGACAGATAAGTAGTAGGATAGATAGGCTGAAAACTTAATAGATAAATAGACAGATAGGCAGGTAGACGGATAGATGGATAGATAGGTATATAGGTAATAAGTTAAGTTGATAGACAGAGTAATAGATAAATAGACAGGCAGACATACGGAAAATAGCTAACTAGATAGATAGGTAGACAGAAGAGACGGATAGACAGATAGATAAAGACAGATAGATAGAGAAAAAGGAGGTAGATAATAAACAGTGAGAGAAGATCGAACACGGGGAAGTAAGACAGTCTGGTGAAAAGGTTGAAGCAGAGGAAAGAGACAGAAATACAAACTGACAGGCGCTAATTAGACACATTTGTATACTTTCCCCAAACCTAGAACTGATATAGTGTATGAGTAAACATCCATTCACACACGCACTCGCACTCACACGCACACGCATACGCACAGACATACATACATATATATATGTGTGTGTGTGTGTGTGTGTGTGTGTGTGTGTGTGTGTGTGTGTGTGTGTGTGTGTGTGTGTGTGTGTGTGTGTGTGTGTGTGTGTGTGTGTGTGTGTGTGTGTGTGTGTGTGTATGCGTATGTGTATGTATATATATATTATATATATATATATTATATATATATATAATATATATATATATATATATGTGTGTGTGTGTGTATATATATATAAAATAACAGCCAAAGCACAGTCACAAGACCGTTGCTCTCTGTCAGC
>NW_020869099.1:262652-265152 GCF_003789085.1 Penaeus vannamei | reverse complement strand
GAGGAAGGGATGGAAGGAGAGCTAGGAAGGGAGAGAAGAGGATTAGAGAAAAAGGAAAAAAGAAAAAAAAACTTTGAGGAGGGGCTGAGGGGGGGAGGCCCTCAAGAAGAATAGAGAGGAAAGGGCTAGAGGGGAAGGAAGAAGGGGAGGGAAGAATGGAGGATGGAGTGGGAATCTAAGAGGGAGGGAATTGAAAAGGGAAGCGAGGAGGGGAGCAAATGAAAGGAGATAGAAGGGATAATATGGAGAAACAAGAGGGAAGAGGAGGTTGAGGAGGATAGGAACCAAAAGAGAAGGGAAAGAGAGGTAAAGAAAGGGAAAAGAGACCCAAGGGAGAGGAGAAAATGGAGAGGGGAGATGACAGGGAAATATAGTGAAATTTAGAGAGGAAGAGGGGAATGGAGAAGGGGAAGGAGAGAGATAGGATACATAAAGATGGAAGTTAAAGCAGGGAAGAAAGAAGGAAGATAGCAAGAGCGAGAAGATGGGGAAATACCAAATAAAGTGATAAGACAAGGGAAAACATAGCGAAAAGATATAACGAAGAATACAAAGTAAAAAATGCAATGGAAAAAGAGACAAGAAAAGGAAAATTTAAACAAAGAACAAAAGAATAAAAGAGTAATTTTTTTTTTTTTTTTTTTTTTTTTTTTTTTTTTTTTTTTTTTTTTTTTGTAAATGCACTGGGGAGAAAAGGATAGCAAATAGAGAGAGAACAAAGAGGTTGAAAAAAAACATAAAATACATATAAGGAACAAAGGAGAGGGGAGGAAGGGGAAGGGAGAAGAGGAGAGAAGGGGAAGGCGACATCTATAACGTCATATGAAGGAGGGGAACGCAGAGGAAATGGAGTAAAGAAAAGAGAGAGAGAGAGAGAGAGGAGAGAGGATAGACTAATGCAACAGGAATTCTCAAGTTCCGAGTCAACAAAGAGATGAGAGGAGAGGAGAGATTCCATCACTCTCTTTATCACTGCATTTAGATACTTCTGTCATCATCATCATCGTCATCATTTTTATCGTCATCGTCATTTTTATCGTCATCGTCATCACCATCATCATGTTCATCACCACCATCGTCATCGTCATCACCATCATCCATCGTCATCACCATCATCACCACACCATCATTTTCATCACCATCACCGTCATCATCACCATCATTTACATCATCACCATCATCACCATCATCATCACCACCACCACCAGCAGCGCCACTGTCATTAATATCGCCACAACTATTACTGATGATTAATAGTAACAACAGCAGTGGCAAAACCAACAGCTACAGTAACAATAATAACAACAATTATTAAAATAGTAGTAGTGATAAGAATGATGATATTCATAACATTATTACTATGATTTTTTAATCATAATGGTTACAATCATCATTACAATTACCATCACCATTATCACCATCATTATAACCATAATCATTATCATTATAGTTACTCTCATTATCATCATCATTCCTATCCCTACCATCATTCTTTCACAATCACTACAATCACAAATCATTAAAATATGAAAAACAAAAACTTTAGAAACATCACCCAATATCTAATCATTAAAATATGAAAAACAAAAACTTCACCGAAAATAGCGTTGTTTAAACCCTAGTATTTCGATTCGACGCCATAAGACATTCGTAATGCAAGTACACAGACAAATGAACCAACATAAACATAAACCAACATAAACAACAAACAACTTGAATCTTTTACCAACATAATGTTATACTTATTCCTGGATCTGTTAAACAACAAACAACTTGAATCTTTTCTTCTTTTTTTCATAAGACGCGTCGTTTGTAATTTGAAAGTAAAACAATGTTGAAGAGAAAAAGTGGAAAAGTCAAACAGTAATTATGAAAGTAAATACATTTATTCCTTTACTTTATTCTTCACACTTCCTTTAACTATTCTTCACACTTCCTTTAACTATTCTTCACACTTCTTTTACTCTATTTTTCACACTTCATTTACTCTATTCTTCACACTTACTATTCTTCACACTCCTTTACTCCAACTATTCTTCACACTTCCTTTACTCCAACTATTTCTTCACACTTCCTTTACTCAAACTACTCTTCACACTTCCTTTACTCAAACTATTCTTCACACTTCCTTTACTCAAACTACTCTTCACACTTCCTTTACTCAAACTACTCTTCACACTTCCTTTACTCCAACTACTTCCACATTTACTCCAACTTCTTCACACTTCCTTTACTCCAACTATTCTTCACACTTCCTTTACTCCAACTATTCTTCACACTTCCTTTACTCCAACTATTCTTCACACTTCCTTTACTCCAACTATTCTTCACACTTTACTCCAACTATTCTTCACACTTCCTTTACTCCAACTATTCTTCACAACTCAACCTTCACACTTCCTTTACTCCAACTATTTCACACTTCCTTTACTCCAACTATTCTTCACACTTCCTTTACTCCAACTATTCTTCACACTTCCTTTACTCCAACTATTCTTCA
>NW_020869099.1:255152-257652 GCF_003789085.1 Penaeus vannamei | reverse complement strand
TCTTCCTCCTCCTCGTCTCCCTTCTCTTCTAGCATCTTTCCCCCTTTATCTATTTCTTTCACATTCCCCTCTCCTTCGTCTCTCTTTTTTTCCTTTATCTCTCGCACATTTTAACGGCCAAATTAGGCTTTCCACCATTTTTTTCTCTTCTTTATCTTCTTCCTTTCTAAGCCTCGATCAATCTTCTTCCCTTCCCTCCTTCTTTTTTTTCCTGCTATTTTCTAACCTTTTTCTACTTCCTTTTCCTTCTCCTCCTCCTCCTTCTCCTTTTTTCTTCTCCTCATCTCTTCCTCTTCCTTCTCCTTTCTCCTCCCCCTCCCTCTCCTCCTCATCCTCCTTTCTTTCTCCTTCTCCTTCCCTTCCCCTCTTCTCCTCCTCCCCTCCCCTTCCCCCTTCTCCTTCCTCCCCTCCCCCTCTCTCTTCTCCTCCCCTTCCCCCTCTTCCCCTCCCCTTTCCCCTCTTCCTCCTCCTCCCCTTCCCCTCTTCTCCTTCCTCTCCTTCCCCTCTTCCCGAGTCCCCTCACGTTCCTCATACCTTCGGCATGGGTCGCTCTCTTTCCTCAGTGACACGCATAAGGCACACGAGGACAAGCGGAGACTGCCTGTCAGACAAGCACGGGAGAGCTGTGCTTGCATCCAAATTGCTTTCAATGCAGGGGAGATGTGCAACTTTTTTTTTTTTTTTTACTATATTTTCTGACCTTTTCCCCCTTTTTAAACGTTTGGTTTCGTTTTATGTATGTGTTTCTTTGTTTGTTTGTCTGGATCTGTTTCTCTGGATGCGATTTCTATTTTTTTTCTGTTCTTTTTTCTTTCTGCTTTCTCTGATTCTTTTTCTTTGTATGCCTGGTTATGTGTTTCAATAAAATTTTCTTTTCTCTATTTTCTTTCTCCTTTCCATTATTTGCTGTTCTATCTTTCTATTTTTTACTTAGCTACCTATATGGCTATTCTTTCTCCCTGCGTTTGTTCTTACCTATCTATTGATCTATCATTTTATTTTTATCTTCTTATTATTATTATTTACTATTATTATTATTATTATCATTATTATTATCATTATTATTTTTGAAACCACTTCATACCGCTAAATTCTTTTTGTAAAAATTTTGGGATTTCAGCCCAATCATCTTATCCTATAGGTCACTTGACTGATACATCAGTGATACTATAATGCATATTTCATGACGTCACCTGGTCTATAATGACGTCATCAAGTTTGTCCTTCGTGACGTCATTAGATTTGTTTTTCATGACGTCATCAGGTTTGTCTTCCATGACGTCATCACCGAAAATACACGAGTCACGGCACAGTAAGAGTGACTTAGGTAAGGAGGAGGGGGGGGGGAGTGGAGTGGCATTAAAATTCAATTAATTTCTTTGACCTTTTTTTGGCATTTTTGGTCTCTTATCTTGAATGTCAAAAGATAAAAGAGTTGTTTTCATAAGGCTTACGGTACACAGTCGATAGTGATATTTTGTTATCTATTTTCCTTTTTATCTTTTATTCACTCGGTTATCAGTCGACATACCTGGTTCTCCGGAATCTGCTCATTCACCTGTACACCTTATTTATCTATCTCTTATCTATCGAAATAATTTACTGATAGACTAACAGCAAAATTAAACCGACAAAGCGATCTCTATATCCTTTTTTAGTTATTTTTTGTATATTTCAAAAGTCGAGAAAAAAATCTCATCATTAACACGGTGACAACACAGTTTATCTTATTTCTCATCATGTGTCATTTATATGTTATCATTTTATTTATCTATTCTCTTTGGATTAACTGATAATTAAAAAAAAAGTGACAACTATCCTTTCACAGCAAAAAGTGACTAGTTTATGGTGATTCATGTTTCATTATACTTTATTTCTTGTCATTGATATCTGTTCTTATTTTTATTTATTATCCAGACATTAACTCATGACTTTTTCTCCTGCATTCCTTCCTTCCTTTTAACAGCCTGTATGCCTATCTTCCTTCCATCCATCTTTCCTTCCTTTTACCAGTCTGCTTCCCTTCCTGCCTTCCTCCCTCCCTTCCAATCTTTCATTTATTTATTTATTTCTCCCTCCCTCCCTTCCTTCCCCTCTCCCTCCCATCTACCTAATCTTTCCTTCCTCCCTCCTTCTCTTCCTTCATTCATTTATTCATTTCTTCCTCCCTCCTTCCTTCCTCCTCCCTCCCACCCTCCCTTCCTCCCTCCCTTCCTCCCTCCCTTCCTCTCTCCCTCACTCCCTCCCCATCTTCCTTCCTTTCACCACACCCTCTCCTAGTCCTACCACACTGTACCAGACGCTCCGCCGAAGACATGGATTACCGATGGTGTTACGCTATTGACAGCCTTGAGGTCAATATAGACATATGGTGTGACTTGCAGTTAGTGTCCCGAGTGTGTATTTCGTGTCTAGAGTTCTTTGTGATTGATAGATGATCGAGAGAAGAGAGAGAAAGAGAGAAGAGGGAAGAGAGAGAAAAAGAAGCGAAAGAGAAGAG
>NW_020869099.1:247652-252652 GCF_003789085.1 Penaeus vannamei | reverse complement strand
GTTCTTTGTAATACGAGGATTTTTTTTTTTTTTTTTTTTTTTTTTTGCTTTTCTTTTTTTTTTTTTTTTGTTCTTTGCAATGCGAGGATTTTTTTTTAATTTGTCATTGTTTTGTTCTTTACCATACGAGGATTTTTTTTTTTTTTTCTTTTTGTTTTTGATTTTCTTCTTTCTTTCCTTTTTTTCTTTGTTCTTTGGAATATGGAGGTAATCACGAGAGAAATATTCATTATCTTAGGCGATAATATACAATTTTTTACTCCTTTGTTCTGTCGAATTATCACTTGGTAGACACACTGATCAACTTAATAATCTTTCACTTTTTCACCAATTCCGTCGTTAAATCACATGTTTCACAATGCACAAATATTTTCCATGCGTTTAATTTTGTTCACCAGAAAAATCATGAACTATTTTTCGATTAAAAAAATCACTCGAACGACCACACTCGATGAAATCTTGTTTCTGACTGACATTTGATTACGACTTCACCGTAAATTCCATATCAATTCCTTTGATTTCACTTCCATTCTCTGTTATAATTCTATTATCACATACGTCGCTGTCACTTCATTCAAAGAAAAAACCTTTTTTCCTCGTCTTTTCCAATATCACTTTCTATTTTTCCACACACAGATAAAATCACTCGCCGATTTTTATTTTTCCTTTTTTTTTTTAGCTTTCTATATATTTTTTTCACTTTCAATCCTTCTCGAGGGTGATGTTCCGTCCAGGGTTTATGTGACACGAGCGCCAATCACTGCCAGCGTGACGAAAGCGGAGAGCAATACGTCACAGAGAAGCCGTCACTCTTGGGGCGAAGGCCAAAAGGGAAAAGGGAAAAATAGGGAAAGAGGAAACGAGAGAATAAAAGGAGGAATAACGACACGCGGGCGAAAGTGTAGATTTTTTTTTCGTAAATTAGAATGGTCTATCTAAAAAAAATATATATATACGGGTAGAGATACATGTATATAAGCTTTCATACCGACATTCATACGGAAATGTTTAAGTTCGAGGTACAAATGTAAACAAATAATGAAAAAACGTATAAGAACACGATGGAACAATAAAACAAATAAATTACAAACACAAAAACACAAAATCATAAAAGGAAAACAAACAACCAGAAAATAAAACGAAAAACCGAAGAAAAAAAAAAAAACAATAATAATAATCAGATCGTCACTTCTCCCCTCTCAACCCCTTAAGTCACGAATCCCGACCTTAAGTCCAACAGCAGAGTGAAAGCGAGGTCAGTAAGTTCCCATCAGGTCACCGGGAGCCACAGGAGCCGCTACCAATAAGAACTTTTATCTCGTGAGTGTCGTCCTTACAGCTCCTGCAGTGTGGTCGTAATGGAATCGAGTCAGCCATTAGTGTGCAATATTGCCTGCTGCTGTAGGAGAAGTGTGTGTAAATGGGAACATACACAAATACACACGCAACTGCATATAATATATACCTACATACAATATATATATATATATATATATATATATTATATATTTATTTATATATATATATATATATATATATATATATATATATATATATATATATATATATATATATACGCGTATGTATGTAGATGGATATATACACATTGTCAATTGTTTGGTGAAGATATCCCATACCGAGTTTACTCAATATTAATGAAAGAGGATGTCCATATTAAATATATGCATACATATGTATAGCGATATATATGCTATTCATCGCTATGAATTTTGAATGAAGTCGCAAAAAAAATCTGAAATAATGGCAATGTTATGCATCTTTACCCTATTACTGACAATTTTACTTCGTCCTTTGAAATGTCTGAAGCCAATTTATAAATCAACAAGGAAAATGTCTTGATACAATCACGGTGGGTTTTGCTCCCTAAAACTTGCATTCACACCCTTCAGTTGTTTTGAGTGTGTGTTATTTAGATAAAAGATGTAAATGTCATTTCTGAATACCACTTGTCTGCTGATTTTAACCCCTCACTTTTTTCTGTCTTTCTTTCTTTCTTTTTCTTTTTTTTTTTACTATGTTCCACCTTCTTGTATCTACGCATTCCTTCTTTTTTCCATTTGTTTTATTCGAGTATGTAACTGACATCTTGGCATTAATCATTTCATCATCTTTAATTATCATCACTATCATTATCGCTTTTACCGCTCTCTGATAATGATGGTAATGATATGGATAATGATAATGATAGTAATAACGTCAATTATTATTGCTATCATTATCATTATTATTGATTTTTCCGCTTGTGATAATCATTTTTTTTTTTTATCATTTTTCATTGGTTGATAACGCATAAACATATTTCTTTCTCGCTCACTCTCAATCTATCTACTCTCTCAGTTTCTCTATCTATTTTCTATCTATATCTCACTCTCTCTATATATCTCAGTCTCTCTCTTATTATCTATCTATATCTCACTCTCTCTCTATATCTCATCTCTTATATCTATCTACATCGCAGTCTCTCCCTCTCTCTCGCTTTCTCTATCTCTCTAATTCTCTTTCATCCAACCCTCCATGCAACTATCGACATCCTCTCTCTCTCTCTCTCTCGCTCTCACTGTCTCTGTCTCTTCCCCTCTCCTCTCTTACTCCTCACTTTCTCTCTCTCTCCTCTTCCTCCCCTACTTTCTCTTCCCATCCCTCTCTCCCTCCCATCCATCTTCTCTTCTCTCTCTCTCTCTCACATCTCCCCCTTCCCCCCCTCATTCTCTCTCTCTCTTCTCCCACTCATCCCTCTTGCTCTCTCTCTCTCTCTCCCTCTCCCTCGTTCTCCTTTTAATCTTGCCCGTACCAGGCATCTGAAGCGTAAAATGACCCCCCTGGCAGAAGAAAAGCCCCGGAGAGATATGTGATTTCGGGGAGGCTAACATTTCTTTGAGAATTTCCTAAGGTCGGGAGACAACCCGATCGCCTCTTAGTCTGGCGCGAGACTAAGGGCAACAAGGGTGGAATTCCAATCGGGATGCTTTGCTTAGCCTAATCTTCGGGCTTCTTAGAGTGTTACCGGAGGGGTGTTCTAGTTATGCTGTCTCTCGACTTCTCTGTTTATTTTTATTTATTTGTTTATTCTTTAGAATCTCTCCCTCCTCTTTCTCTTTCTCTCGTTCTTGCTCTCCTTTCTCCACATACGCAGGAATCTAACCCAACACACAATGACATACACACACGCACACACACACACACACACACGCATATACATATGCCTAAACATACACATACATATACATATACACATACACACACACACACACATATGCCTAAACATACACATACATATACAACACCCACACACAGATACACACATGAAAACTCAAACAAACTGCCTAACAAGCAAACTACCTAGCTAACGAACACTCAAACTAGCAAACAAGCTCATTAAGTCGTTAAAAAGGTTTCGAACGCTGCACACGGGTGGTTTTCTCTGCTGCTGATGACAACCTTCCTGTGATATCGCTCTATCACGGGCTTTAATTGTACTGTGATTTGTGTTATTGTGTGTGATAAATATTTTTTTTTCTTTTTATTTCAATTCGGGTTCTATTATTTACATTTTTTTTTTTACTCTATAGAAGGATGAGTTTTTTTTAAGAAGGTTATGATAGGAGTAGGATAAATTAGGTGTTTGTTTGTTTGTTTCTATGTTTTGTTAGGAGCGTTGGTAAATATGCGTTTGTCATCTTGTCCTGTGGATATATGTATGTATATGTAACTACTTCCATGTGGATCAAAATGAAGAAAGTGCTAGAATGCCAGAAAAAAGGTATTATCTTCATATTATAAAAGTCCTTGTTTGGAAAGCAGGGAGAGTGTTCTGATGCTGTGTAAACATTGCTTGCATTATATACTTCATGATCGTGGCTGTTGTGAGCTGCTTGCTTTCGTTAGCATCAGGTTTTGCAATTGTTATAGTTATTATTGTCTTTATTATTATCAATTATCGTGGTCATTTTTCGATTACTTTTGTTATCATCTTTTATTAATATTATTATTGTTATTATCATTATTATTTTTCTTTTATTACTATTATCATCATTATCATTTTTACCAAATTAACATTAAACAAGATATCATCAGCATTATATGTATTACTGTTATTAATATTTTCCATGATTATTATTGTTTTGATTTTCTTGTTCTGGTTAATTATAATTTTCATTTTGACTGTTAGTATCATGACTTCATGATAATCATCTTCATCATTACTATAACAATCATTCTTAAAACTATTATCCTTATTGTTATTAGGGTTATCATTACTACCATCACAATCATTATCATGGTAATCATTATCAACAATATAAGCTAAAGTATACTAATAACAGAAACATCAGCAGTGTTAATTTTTTCATTACGTTTCTTCATCATTAGTTATTCTCTAATATTATCATCTTAATCATTATCATTATCAGCATCATCACTAACTGCCTTCTCATTCTAAGCATTAAATCATTACAATCTTTCTAGCATCGGTATACTGATTTTTACTTTGTCCTAATAAGGTTTTAGAACGATAAATGTATATCGAACGTAAGGTAGCTATATCATGTAGATTATGTAAATAGAGGTAACTGTGGACAGGTATGTTCGTGTTATCATCATAGTGTATTGTATATGCTCAGTTTGGTTTGTGAAACACGTAAAATAAAAGCAAAACGTCTATGAAAACAATAAAGATAATGGCATTGTCTGTTAAACCAACGAAAGAAAGACATGTGGATTTCAACTTGGTTATGTAATGCCAAAAAATAAGATTCGTTTTTTGAGTCTTGAAAGATGTGCTTGTTAACTGAACAAGGACTCGGAAGGGACTGGGGGAACAGTAGGGTGGGGGTAGGGGGTAGGGGGTGGGGGGGGGTACTGGGTATGCTTAGGGAATTCTCTATCATTAGTAACAAGTGTGGCTTTTAGCTCTGGCTTCAGTGTAAAGATCGCCAATGTTATCAATTTTTATCGACTCTATTCTTTAGTGCTTATAGACA
>NW_020869099.1:241522-244957 GCF_003789085.1 Penaeus vannamei | reverse complement strand
GTTGTAGTTTGGTGTCAAGAGTTAATCGAAATCAAGCTCAAATCATGGAGGCTTTATGCTCTGGAGGATGCACGCCATAGTTGAGTGACAATAATGCCTCGCCAATTGGGTGATCTCTCTCTGCACACCACAGGAGAGAGGGCCCGTGAGGTGTGTACACCACAGGGGAGAGGACCTGTGTTGTGTCAACTGTCCTCTAGCGTTGAAGAGAGGGTTGGGAGTCACTAACATTGGGGACGTGGGTAGCTAACCCTCGTTCCTCAGATCGCTCAGCATACCCTATTAACCGTCGTCCCCTACGGGCTGGTGCTGCATTTTCTGAAATAAACCCGGGGGCAGAGACAGGGCGAGAGACAGGAGGGCAAACATGGCCGTAAGATATACTCAAAAGATATTAGATTGCAATGAGTGCTATTTCAGTTATTTGCATGATTTTTTTTTTTCATTAATTCACTGTCCAAAGATAGACAGAGGAGCATGCTCAGGGAGACAATTGCGATAGTCCGCGAAGCGATCTTGAGTTGCCAATTGTCTCAGATAGCAGATGGAGATCTATGAGAGATAAGCATTGTGCAGAACTACAAGGAAGCAAAAGGTGTCGCAGTTCGCAAGAACGTCTTGAACGACTAACTTCCTTGGGAAAAAAAAAAAAAAAAAATGAAAAAAAAATGCAACAATGCAGAGTTCATCAGTGTGCAGTGCAATAGTGCATACAGTTTACGTCTTGACTATTAGTAAATATTCTATCTCATTTCATTGAAATTGTTTATCACACGTCAACAACACGATTCAAGGCAAAGCAATTCAAGGCAAAGCAATAATGAAAACAGGTAATGCAGTCCTCATATTTTCGGGAGCGACTCATTACATCAAATATGGTTTCTCAGGACAACATATGCACGATAAAACGTAATGCAAGACAATAATACACGATTATCTTCTCGGAAACAGTATGCCTGTAATTCTTTTGCAATTTACGGGTTTCTGCGGGACGATGTGTGCATGTGGCTGCGTGAGTGGTGAGTAGACAAGTTATAGTGAATCGGTGAGTTATGAAATGAGTAAAGTATGAACACGAATAGAGAATAGAACGCTGATAGATATTTGTTAGTCGTTAGTAATTTGTCAAAGTAAGAGCGAGAGTAAAAAGAAATAGAATGGCGTGAGAGTTGGAATTAATAAGCTAAGGGGATGAGGAGTGGGTGGACAGGAGGCTAAGGGAAGAATGGGGTGGGAGGGTCTGGTAAGTAGGCGAGGGTGGGAATGTGGGTTGAGCTCAATGAAAATAATCACCGATCTGAGTGCACGAAAAAAAAAAAACATTCACACTAATAACAATAAACTTACGGTAATTGCAATATTAATCAACTACTATACGAAATCATAAAAGTGGTGCATTATTTCGTACGTAAAATGAATGAAATGGTAACAGGTCTGTTGCAGAACAGACTAAGGCTTGCAGAGCAACGCATGATGCAAGCGGGTTTGGGTCAGCTTCCCTGAGACAACTGACAGCTGAAAGACAACCCTTAAGGTTGTAAATAATATATGCTTCAAATAAATTCCCTGAGGAAAAGTGATGATGGACCCAACCGTAGAAGGGGATCATCGAAGAGCTCATACGCAGAATGCAGATTGTACATCCCATCTTCTTGGAGAATACCAGCGATAAAACGTATAGTCGTGAAGAAGGGCGTGGCGTGGCGCTTAGATCGCCTCCAGCAATAAGTGTGCAGCTCAGCACATACAGGAGAACTTAACATTAACTTACCACTAGTTACATGTCCATACCCAGCTGGGGGTCGTCACCGAGGACCATGTAATAATGATGAGGTGAGGTTCGTGATTAAGATTGATTAATGAAGAAATCTTTTTAAAATCAAATCAGCATCATAACGATGATCATAAGAAATGAAAGAAATGAGAATCGTTAGGATGACCCGATGTAATTTAGCATGTATTGATGACTTATGAAAGCGAAAATCACGAATATGAAATCTAGTAGGTGATAAATATAATTAATCTCTAACACTCAGAGAAAACTGAATTAAGATATAAATACAAATAGCTTGAATGTATTTTTCGGTCGAGCAGAGACAGATGGCTATAAGTAGGTACCTTCTACCTGAGTAAGGTCAAGTGAGGTCATTATCCGAATATTCGTTAAAAATAACAATAGCTAGTAGCTAGTAGATATAAAATTAAATAATATTGTGAAAAACAAGTACACAATAATCTAGAAATTAAATAATTAAATTACCAATATTTGAAACGAAGGACTTACCATACATGAATAATTAAAGAAAAAATATATCTATAAAGAAGAATAATTATGGCGGAATATACTTCGGAATATGCACAAATATACTATAATAATAACGTAAAATCATGCAAATTAATTCTATGAATTATGTTATCAATATTACGGTTCTCAGATATATGTATGCAACTATCACTATCGTAAATACATCGATAACGAAAAAGAACAATGACTATCGCAATGTTGATTCGCGTTATCAAAATTATCAAGTTATATGAAATGAAATTAAAATTCAGAGAAAAATGTGGAAAATAATTCGAAATAGTACTAAATGGTCTGACTAGACTTGACCTGAATAACTATGTGTGGTGACCACACTAAAAAAAGAAATAATTTTTTTATATTTATAAGAATAACTAAATTTAATTTTCATATAAAAATACAAATAAACAAGACATACTCTGTTTGTATAAATATATATACGAAAAGAAAATCTCAAACGTTCGAAATGCAAACTAATATAACAAAACGGATAATTTGCCCCAAGGATTTATAGAGATTATAAAGGTCAGTAAGAGAGGTCACTCGCAGTCACTATATGGTCATTAAGACTATTCAGATTCATTAAGTATTCAGATGAAAATTTTATTGAATGCATTCTTTTAACAAAATGTTTCATAATATAATTTAACGCTAGTGGCCTGAACAGAAATATTGAAAATAGGTAGAGAGGGGAGGGAATAGGTGAGGGAGTGGGTTCGGGGGAGGGAGGGGGGGGTTAGGACGGTAGGGATGGTAATAGCGGGGGGGGGGGACGGGGGTAGGTGGGACGCGTGGGGAAAGAGAAAATGTTTGTTTGTGCATAATTCAACTAAATTATTTAGATATTCAAAAATATCCCACAAATGCGTAATCAAACCGAGCCGAAAAAAATACACTTAACAATAATTAACGTCTATATAGCGTCGGTTAATACAATGGGAGATAAAGAGAATAAGATAGGTGCCAAGAATATGGCAATACTTATACCTGTAGCCACGTGGCTTAGTATGATTAATTTAAAGAAAAAATGCACGGTATAGTTCACCCACATATTAAAATATCAAGAGGGATAAACAAATAGAGAAATTTATCAATTAATTCTAGCATGATCGAGTTAGATTAAAAAAAAAGCC
>NW_020869099.1:204022-206522 GCF_003789085.1 Penaeus vannamei | reverse complement strand
AGGCGAGCACTAGTTCCTGCGAAGGAGAGAGGAAAAGGCAGATAAATGAACCAGTGAATAAGGAAATAAGCGGAGGAATCTTTGTCGGCGTCAGACCGAAAAGTAAAGGACACAATAGATAAAAGTCTGACAAAACATTTAGATTACTTAAAGGAACGATGCAGTTATAATCAAAGTCTTCGTATGGAGCTCACAGGTCAGCATAAACTTGGGCGTCGTCTGTATTTAACAAGTATAAAGATTTCGAGATGTCCAATATGATATATTCGAGGATTATGTCATGGCAAGCCGAGTTCCCTTACCTGTATGACGTAAGGAGTGTTTGTGACGAAGAACGTGACGACTATCACGAACGTCATCTTTAACGTCTTTGTCTTGGCTTTGGGGAGCAGGCTGTTGGTCCGGCGACTGTCGCTGTGCCCACGCTGCCCGCCTCTGCCAAGAAACGAGGGGGGGAGGGGGTTAGTCTTCTTGGTATGGAGTGTTTAGACTCTCTCGGTCTCTGTCTCTCTCCCTCTCTCTCTCTCTCTCTCTCTCTCTCTCTCTCTCTCTCTCTCTCTCTCTCTCTCGTCTCTCACTCTCTCTCTCTGTCTCTCTCTCTATCTCTCTCTCTCTGTGTCTGTCTCTGTCTAGCCTGAGCTTTTGTCCCCAGAGTGAAAGGGGACCCTTGGCCCAGGGAAATGTGCCCCCTCCCAGGGGGGTCCCGGACCTCAGCCCTAGGACATGGGCCCCCGGCAGCATGGGTCAGAGCTGCCCCCTCGCCCACGAGGATGGGCGCCCCATGGCAGCCAGGGTCAGGGCTGCCCCCCCCCCCCCGCCCAGGACAAAGGGCGTTTTAACAAGCCGGACAGTGATAACAGCTCGATCAGAAATAGTGAAACAAGTGAACTCAGAGAAAACAGTGGATACAACAAAGAAACAAACAGTGATGACAATAAAGCCAACTAACAGACAGGCAACATAGTGCTACACACGATTCTTTGCTTTATTACAACCAAAAAAGCATGGGAACGTTTAGTGCTGTGTGATCAAATTAAGAAGCTGTATTGCCCAGAAGAGATAGAAAATGCCTACATCATTCTTTTTATATCAGACTCCAGAAAAAAAAGAAATATCACCAAAGACACCAAAAGAATGATAAATTTCATAACGCACACAATGCTAAAAGAACGATAATTTAAGTGTTTGCCACAACAACCACACACCCCCCGCCACTGACTGGTCTCCGCCACCAAAGAAACAGGTATCTCTACACCTTTTGTGGAAAATCTTTCAAAAACAAAAAAACTCCAAAACACATAAACACAGCATGAACCCTCTTTCAGCAATCAAAATTGATTTGCTGGTCGGAATGTTCTCCGAGGAACAATCTGCAATAAAGTTTGATTAGCCAAGGAGTGGCGTCTCCCCAGCCAAAGGAATGCCGAAGGAAGCATCCGTCGCAACAGACTCGACCCCATCCCCTCACGCAACACCCGGTCTCCCATCCCCTACCCACGGTCAATCTGCCTATCAGTCTTTCCCTTCCGCATCCCCTCCTCCTGCCGGAATGTCCTTAACCTCTACACCAAATGAACACACACACACCAACCATACCCCCCCCCCCCCCCCTTACAACTTTCACGGCAGTACCCACGACCAACCCGCCCCCTCCTTCCTCTCCCCTACCCCCTCCCCCTCCCTCCATCTCTACCCCACTCCGACCCCCCGCGCCCGTGACCCTGCTGACGCGCCAGCCCCCCCTCGTCCGGTGCCACGCAAGCGATCACCCAACAAGCGCTGAGACGTCAACAACCGGTATGAGGAACGAAGCTTCCACACAAGTAACACCCAGAAGAAGCGACGGTAGAAACAGGAGAAGGAAAAACAAGCAAAGACATCTTCCACCAAATCGCCACTGGGAGGATGCCACACGCACCACCACGCCTGGAGTACCTGCCCCCCCCCCCCTACTACCTCTACCGACTCCGCGAAGCACCACAAAACTCGTCGTCAAGATCAACGCAGAACGAACGGAAACACAGCAACAAACAAACGTGCAGCCGGCAGGGAGCGAAAGGAGGGGGACAAACAACAACGGAAGAAAAAAGCAAGTGAAGAGGAACTCCTCTCTCTCTCTCTCTCCTCTCTTCCTCTCTCTTCTTTGTCTCTCCTCTCTTTCTCTTCTCTCTCTATCTCTCTTCTCTCCTCTCTCTCTATCTCTATCTCTTTCTCTCTCTCTCTCTCTCCTTCTCTCTCTCTCTCTCTCCTCTCTTTCTCTCTCCTTTCTCTCTCTCTCTCCTTCTCTCTCTCTCTCTCTCTCTCTCTCTCTCCTTCCTCTCTCTCTTCTCTCCTCTCTCCTTTCTCTCTCTCCCTCTCTCTCTCCTTCATCCTCTCTCTCTCTCTCCTCTCTCTCTCTCTCTCTCTCTCTCTCTCTCTCTCTCTCTCTCTCCTCTCTCTCTCTCTCCTTCTCTCTCTTCCTCTCTCTCTCTCTCTCTCTCTCTCTTCTCTCTCTCCTCTC
>NW_020869099.1:184022-186522 GCF_003789085.1 Penaeus vannamei | reverse complement strand
TTATATATGATATACACACACACAAACTTTATAATAATATATATATATATATCTATTATATTTATATTATATATTATAATATATATATTATTATATTATGTATATATATATATTAATATATATATATTATATATATTATTCAGTATGAACATAATTCTATTTATATATCTTAATTATGTATATGTGCTAATATGTATGATATAGTATGGTAAATAGCCAATATGCAAACTAGATTAATGTAGTCATAGTTTCAGATATTATATTATTATATATATTATATTTATATATATAATATATATATAGTAAATACTTGATTATACAGGATATGTAATCGAAAGGTTGTTATTATTACTACCGCCGTAAACAGATAGCACTTTCATGTCGGCTTAATATCCACTTTTAGCCGATAAGTTTTTCGTTAAGTTTATCGTTTAAGGATCACTTTTTCTTTTGGCGGTTTTTCACATTTTTAAAAATCTATAATAAAGCTCATTTGGCTATTTAGTTTGTATCCTTAAGGTTGTGCTTTATATGGAGAAAGGGAGATATGTATTCGATAAATCAGGATGAAAAGCAAGGAAAGACAATGAAAAGGATTTAGAACTATAGTTGAGAACATGAAAAGTTTCCACGTGTGTGCGGGCGTGTGAGAGAGAGAGAGGAGAGAAAAGGCATATAGACCATCGAGCGAACGAGGCTCTCTCATTGATCCCGACAAGAGGACGTGTTGGAGACATGTATTTCTTTCATTTCGTAGCGCATGGCTCGGGGGCAATGCCTTCGGGGCCTTCGTCGAGACAGAATGCTGAAACCTGTCTCACTGTAAATCCTCGACAAAAGATGGTTGATGCGAGTTCTTTCGCTAACAGATGGAGGAAATCGTAGTAATGTTTTTTTTTTTTTTTTTTTTTTTTTTAAGTTAAGAGATATTAATCATTATGAGAGCCATTTGTTGGTGAGAACGAATTGTTGACTCTGGTGGCACAAAAATCTGTGCAAAAAAAAAAAAAAAAAGAATAAAAGCTGAATTAAAGTAAATTATATAAATGAACAGACATGAATAACAACGAAGATGAAATCTTTTTCCGTAATTCTTGGCCTCCGGAGAAGACGATGAAATTTCAATTCGTATTGGAGTGGAGAAAGTCGATAAGAATAGCTGAATATTAGAGTAGTTACATAAGCATATAATTTACGAAATCAATAAGGAACACCATATATTTGTCAGTAGATTAAACTGCTTAAAAAATAAATAAAAATAAACATAAATAAACAATGGACGAATTATCATAAAGTACAGTAGACATAAAAAGATAAGATATAAATGAAAGTTATACCCCCCCCCTCCAGGCGAGGGAGAGGTTGGAGGAATGGAAAAAGAAGAGGAAGAGGGAGACGAAGAAAAAAAAAAGAGAAAATTGATTAGTGAGTGGCAAGGAAAGGCAACAGTCGTGTTAATAAGGTTTCCCTGTTTGCGCTTCCATGCTGGGATATTGATTCCGAATTGAATCTTCTCGAGTCAAAAAGCCATGACCCGGCTTCAAAGGCCCTGTGTCTGCGCCGGGAAGAGCGGGGTTCATGGAGTCAATATTCCCCGAGGAAAATTGTGCAGCGGCGAGCGAGGGTCTGTGGCTCGGCTGCGAGATCCTGCGCCCCGTCTGCTGAGTCAGCCAATTACCAATAGCTTTGTAGAAGTAGTAGTAAACAAAATCTGTGTAAAATAAATGTCCTTTGACGTGTAAAATTGTTTGATGAAATTCTTATTTTATTGGTTTAAATATATAAATATTCTATCATTTATATTATTATTATTATATTATTATATATATAATATATATATATATATAATATAATATATATATTTGTATATATTTATATATATACTATATATATATTATATATTATGTATATAAATTATGTATATATATAATATATAATATATATATATATTTTATATTTATATATATATATATTTTATATAATAGTATCTACATTTATATTCCATATATTCCATATATCCAGTATCTCATTTCCATTATAATTTATATTAATATAATTATTATATCTATTATATTTATAATATATATATATTATTTATATTATTATATTATATATTTATTTCTATATGTAATATTATATAATATTATATATATATATTTATATATATATATATATTAGTATATATTATATATAATTATATATATTAACGTGTGTGTGTGTGTGTGTGTGTGTGTGTGTGTGTGTATATATGATATATATATATTTTATATTATTATATATATATATTATATTATTATTTTATATGTATTATAATATATTAATTATATATATTATATATATTATATATATATTATATTATTATATTATTTATATATATATATAAACAAACTGTTAATTGAATAATGTCCTTTGACGTGTAAAATTGTTGGAATGATTTTTAATTTTATGGGTTAATTTTATATATATTTTATATATACTATATATATAATATATTATTTAT
>NW_020869099.1:176888-181888 GCF_003789085.1 Penaeus vannamei | reverse complement strand
TTCTTTCTCCCCTCTTTTCCTCCACGCCCCTTTTCTCCCTCTCACTTCCCCATCCTCACATTCTCTCCTTCTCCCTTCCCCATCCTCACATTCTCTCCATCTCCCTTCCCCCTCATAATCCTCCTCCTTTCTCCCTCTCTCATCCTCCTGCTCTTCCATTCTCCCTCTCCCTTTCTCCTCCTCCTCTCCTTCTCCCTCTCCCTTTCCTCCTCCTTTCTCCCTCCTTTCTCTCCTCCTCCTCCTTTCTCCCTCTCCCATGCTCCTGCTCTTCCATTCTCCCTCTCCTTTTCTTCTCCTCCTCCTCCTTTCTCCCTCTCCCATGCTCCTGCTCTTCCATTCTCCCTCTCCTTTTCTTCTCCTCCTCCTCCTTTCTCCCTCTCCCATGCTCCTGCTCTTCCATTCTCCCTCTCCTTTTTCTTCTCTCCTCTCCTTTCTCCCTCTCCTTCCTGCTCTTCCATTCTCCCTCTCCCTTTCTCCTCCTCGTCCTCCTTTCTCCCTCTCTCATACTCCTCCTCCTTTCTCCCTTTCCCATACTCCCTTTCTCCCCTCTCCTTTCTCCTCCTCCTCCTTTCTCCCTCTCCCTTTCTCCTCCTCCTCCTTTCTCCCTCTCCCATACTCCTCCTCTTCCTCCATTCTCCCTCTCCCTTTCTCCTCCTCCTCCTTTCTCCCTCTCCCATCCTCCTGCTCCCCCTCTTTTCCTCCCGACTTACTTGGCAAATATGAACAGGTTGGGCAGCGAGGGCAGGAGGCTGACGGCCCAGGCGGCGAGGGCCAGGTTTTTGGCACTGATGAAAGGGTTGAGCGGCCGCACCACCGCCTCGTGCCTGTCGATCGCCATGGCAACAAGCATGTAGTTGCTCGACGTAATGGCGAACGTGGAGGCGACTTTGTAAATCTTGCACGCGCCGTTGCCCAGGTACCAGTGCTTCTCCAGGATCTCCCACATCAGCTGGCCTGCGGAGGGAGAGGAAGGGGTTACCTGCGGGCTGGAAGTCGCGAGGATGGCGGGCCGGCGTCAAGGGATGAAGGGGACGAAGGGATGAAGGGGGGACTAAGAGAAAGGCGATGCGACGTAACATGTGCAAGGGTATTAAGGAGTCTATGAAATGATGTTTTGATGAGAAAATTGGTCGTTGCGGTCGGGTAACATAACAGATCCAGATGTTTACAAGATTGTTAGTAAGTTAGTAATGAGGAGTGATGTGACCTAATTCGGAAAGCTTCCCAAAGTATCGATGATCTCGCAGAGTTGTTGATATTAGGCAGAGCAAACAGCTGCCAAATATGGTAAATTTATATTACGTAAGGTATGTGATATCTTTTATCATTCTTACTATTTATGTGTGTGTGACGTTCATAAGATTACATCGAGTGTAAACTCGTGCTCTACCTTTCTAAAATAAATGAATGAATGTTAATCTCATACAATTTAATTGAATCAAAACGTATTTACTGTCATAAATACCCTCCGCTTGCTTCGTGTGCATGTGGTCGAAGTAACATGTAGCCACTTCTTAATTTATATGCAAATTATGGAAACGATGACCGAGTATGTTGTCTCCACGTATCGGTTTTTCCCTTTAAGCCAAGCCATTTGCCGGGTTCCCCAAAGCGAAATTTAGGGAAAATCAATGCAGTAACTGCCTGTGCTGCTCCGGCCGAGAGCTTCAATGAGCCGCCGTGGAGATTATGCCAACAACGGAATATATTAATTACGTATAATAATTAAGATAAATGGGTATGACAGGGAATAAAGAGGTGGCATGGCTGTCATGAAAGACGCTACGACAACGACAAGATTATTTGTCATTATTTTTATCGTTGTTACTAAGTGTTGTCACCATTGTCATTATTATTATTATGGTCCTTTTTTTCTAATTATCATCATTATTATAATCCTCATTATCATTATCAATATTAGTTATTATTATTACTATTATTATTATCATCATTACTTTTATTATTCTTATTACCATTGTTATTATTATTGTTATTATTATCATTATTAGCTTTAGTATTATCATTCATACTTTTATTATCATTATTATTGTTTTATGATTATCATTATGATTATCAATATCATTATTAGCAATATTACCATAATCGTTATTATTAACTCAAAAAGCTACGTACAGATTTTTAGGAAAGTTTCATCAGACGTCTGAGCCCGACTTTGATGCCATTAAATTATGTGGTGATCCGGATTATGATCGGGATCCAGGATTTTTTAAATGATTGCTTCAGTTACCCCCATAACTTTGTCAGAGGTCCTTCTAGTTATTATCATTATTATGATCATTATTACTGTTATTATCATTGTTATTACTAGTATTATCATTACTAGTACTGATATTGATATCATTATTATTATTATCATCATTATTATTATTATTGTTATTATCATCATTATTATTATCATTATTATTATTATTATTATTATCATTATTATTATTATTGTTATTATTATCATTATTATTGTTTTATTATTATTATTATTATTATCATTATCATTATTATTTTATTATTATCATCATCATCATCATTATTAGCATCCTCATGATTAGCGTTGCTTTTACTGCAGTTAATGTTATCACGATTGTCCTCAATATCTTAACTGGTGATTCATCAGAATCAATCAATCAGCCACTAATAATAGAGGCAAGGATCCCTCCCTCTCGGAATTATGCCGGTTGGAGGCTTCCTTTTGACGCAGACGACCCGCGCTTCTCGGAGAGCGACTCGAGAATTCTCTTCTCGCTCAAGGAGGCAATGCGGCATCAATAATTAGTGCTGTTGACATGTGTGTGTATATATATATATATATATATATATATATATATATATATATATATATATATATATATATATATATACACACACACACACACACACACACACACACACACACACACATACATACATATAGATATAGACAAACACACACACACGCACACAGATATATATATATATATATTATATATATATATATATATATATATATATATATATATATATATATATATGCTCAAAATGCAATTTAGAGGCGCCACCCCAAAAAGGTGACGCATGTACCCACGTCCGCTATATTTAAAGGGAATGCGAGATCTCAAACCGTGCCCAATCGCCTCTACTGTCATAGCCTTCTATGCACCCTTGATCATCTCCCTAACCCATTCCGTTGTTTAGGGGTGTTTAAAGGTCTATAAGGGGTCGATAAGGGGTATACGAGTAGTCAAACCATATCCATTCTCATTTACTCTTTGATAGCTTTCTAAAGCACCCTGGATCACCTCTGTAACCCTTGCTATTGTTTAGGGGTGTATCTAAGGGGTATGGAAATTTTCATACCACACCTAGTCTAATTTAGTAATTTACTCTGTGACAGGTTTCCATAGCACCCTAAATAAAGCTGCAACCATGTACTGCTGCTTCAATATTGAAGCGGTATATTAGGGTTTTTACGTGTCCTGACCCCTTATAGTAACCCCTTATCGGAACGCTATATAGGCTAAGCCACGCAGGACCTCGAGACCTTTCTAACGCGTCCCAGAAGTCCCCCTAACTCCTTGTGGTTGCTGAGAAAAAGTGAACTTAAATAGGTCTCTGGTTATGGTTTATAGTTTATGGTTTAAGGTATGAAAGTTGTTCATATATAACCCTGTGGCCGGCCCCCATGTTTTCGGTTCAGTTGGATGGGGATTGATAGTGTTTTTTTTTTTTTTTTTTTTTTTTTTTGCTTATACTCATCTCTTTGTTAGATGATATTAGAAAAATTAAAATAGTTGGTTATCGTCCCGCCCGACCCGAAGAAACGGCCCCGAAACTTATATATATATATATATATATATATATATATATATATAATATATATATAATCAGAAATGCTTATAACGAGAGCCGGATTTTCGAATTTTCCGCCAAATTTTCCGTTTCGCGCGCTCGGAGCTTAGCCGAGTCCGGCTCGGTACCTTTCAAGTGGGTGAAAGTTCTGGAGTGTTGGAAAGATAATTTAAACACCACGTTTTCGGACATTTCTGAGTACCATAATTTCAGAATAAAATGCTAAGTCAGTTTAGATCAGTTCCAGGCGAGTCCTTTTCTCTGTAGTTAATACCCTAGGGAGGCATCGTTGATATCACTGCGAAGTGATATCATCACATGCTGATAACCCTCAAATATTATCTATATTTGATTTATGAGAAAGATGGTGCTTGGTCAAGTTAACCTTTTGTTTTCACTCGTTTAAGTTAGACACTTTTAACTTATCAAGTCATTTTTTTTAAATCAGGAAAACTGGATTTAATCCACGTTTCCCTACTTACATGGATGTGTGTGACTGCGTACAGGCAAGGGCAAGGTTTGTTTCATGGTTTTGTTCGAATGGAAAATGTAATTCGTGACGTCATATGAAAGCCCAACTGCAGTCACGTGTCCATGGTTGGCGTTTCAGAAGCCTGTAAAGTTTGCGTTTGCTGCTTCTTATATAAAGCTCAAGCAAAGCCATGGGATTTGTTTGAGTAGGGAGAGGATCCTAATTTTTGCAGCGATTCTCAAGGTCATTGCAGCTTGTACTTGCACACAAAACACTCCATAAACCAGTGATTGCAACGTGCGTCACATAAGAACTGTATTCGGTTCTAACTCTGATGCATAATAAAAGGATTTCGAATTTTCGACCTTACTTTTGTGTCATATTCCGTGTTAGAGACAGTATAACACATTCATGAAATGCTTAAAATTTAATGACAAATATCACACGCAAAACACCAAAAGTCGTGTGATTCACAATAAACTTATGTACGATATTCTCAATCTACATGACGCAAACAGACAGTGATCCTCATGCCTGACAGGCCGTGTGTCCAACGCCAGAGTTTACTTAGGAAGAGCAAATTCTGTGCATTCAACTGTACCTATTGGTGTGCATTGTGCATATTGTAGCGTAGTGATGATGATACCCGTACACAGTGTACCATAGTGATGTGTATACGTATAGTAAT
>NW_020869099.1:136762-149262 GCF_003789085.1 Penaeus vannamei | reverse complement strand
ATCATTATCATTTTCTTTCCTTCCCTTTCTTCTTCTTCGTCATCTCGCAAGAGCTTTCTTTTCTTTAATTCTTTTTATTCTTCTTTGTTATCATATTTATTCCTTTTGTTTTCTTTTTCTTTCTTTCTTTTTATTTTTCTCTTTCTATTGCCTATACTTCTTTCATGAGAAATATCGTGATTATTATTATCATTAACGCTGTTGATGATATTATCACTAATAGCATTGTAATTATAATATTTGATATTATTGATAATAATAATGATGGTAATATTATTATTATTATCATTATTATTATTATTATTATTATTATTATTATTATATTATTATTTATTATTATTATCATTATCATTATTATATTATATTATTATTATTATTATTATTATTATTATTATTATTATTATTATTATTATTATTATTATATTATTATTATTATATTATTATTAATAATAATAATATTTATTATTATTATTATTATTATAATTATTATTATTATTATTATATATTAGTATTATCATTACTTGTTATTTTATCTCATCATCTATCATTATATTATTATTATTATTATTGTTATTATTATATTATTATTCATTATTATTATAATTATTATTATTATTATATGTTACAAATCATTATTGTTATTATTGTATATTATCATATTTTTTATTGATTATATATTATTATTCTATTTACTCAATTTTGTTATTCTTTAATTAATCATCATCTTTTTGTTCATATATTTTAATTAATTATCATTATGCATGCTCTTGTATGATTCTTTGTCATTATTATTTTTATAAAATTGTTATTATTATCCATTGTTTTTTTGTTATTGTTAACATTTTTATTATTACTGTTATTACTTTAAATATTCTTCTTCTTATCATTATTATCATTATTATTATTATTGTAGGTTCTTATCATAATGTACTATTATTATTATTGTTTATTATTATCATCATCATCATAATCCATTCATCGTTTATTATCATTATTATTATTATTTTTATTATTATTAATATTATATTATTATTATTATTTAATATTATTATTAATTACTATTATTATTCATTATTATTATTATTATTATTAATCATTATTATATTATTATTATTATATTATTATTATATGTATACCAATCATTATTTTAATCAATATCATTATTTTTAATTATTACTCAATCTTTGTATTACTATTCATTATCTTATTTGCTTTGCTTGTTTTTCAATCACTTAATTATTGCTATTACTCAATCATCATATGTTATTCATTATTATTATTATCGTAATATATATGTAATTGCTAACCATTAATATTTTTGAGTCATTTAGCTGCTATTATTGATTGTTAATTTAATATGATTATTATGAATATTGGTAACATTGCTTAGTTGCCTAATTAAAATATTATCTCATGTCCTACTATTAATTTTATCACATACTCATGTAATCTATTTGTTATTTATGAACTTCGTTACATAATAATAATAATACAATAATAATTAAATAAATAAAATCTATAATAATATATTGTTATTAATTGTTATTATTATTATTTATTATTGTTATTATCTAATTGTTATAATAAATAAATAATAATCAATAATAAATAATATCAATAATAATTAATTATTGTATTATTGTTACTTTATGATCTATTATTTTACCTATGTTTATTTATGTTATTAATTTCTAGTCTATCTGATTATCTATCGTATTATTATTATATACTTATTATTATTATTCATATTTATTTATTATCTATCTATTATTATCACTATTATCTTATTATTGTTATAATAATACATAATAATAATTAATCTCAATTAAGATTATTATATATTCAATTATTGTGTATTTATTTATGTTATTTACTCATTTATGACTTATTATATATATTACATTAATAAACTTCAATAATTCAAACTTAATCAACTCATAATATCATAATAACTTTATTATTATTATCTTATTTAATTATTAATTAAATTATCTATTATTACTCCATTATTGATTATTATCTATGCTCATTATCATCAAATATTCGATTGGCTCAGGTAAATTGAATAGCAATAATGATATAATCCTCACCACACTTTATTAATCCAATTATTAATGATGGTATCTAATTATTACCATTACTATTATACGCTTATCACTCATTAGTGTTACTTCTCGCATTGATTGTACCTCAATTAATGACATTATTACTTTAGGATACAAGAATCAGAGAGAAAGCAAAATACAGAGAAAAAAAAACATAAAGTAAAAAAGAAGATAGGGAGGACATTAGAGAAATAGAAATAAAAAGAATAAGCAACAACAAAAGAACGTCAAAAGAAAACAAAACACACAGAACTAGCAGAAAAGAGAGTAGCAGAAAAAAAGAAGAAAAAAAACGTAGAGCGAGAAAGCCTAGAGAGTGAGATCATACACACAAAAAAAGCGAATGGAACAAGAGGGAGAAACCGCTTAGACCGAAGAAGCAAGCTAGAGAAAAGAGTAGAGACCTAAGAAAAAAACAAGCGAAGAAGAAAGAGGAGGTAATTTAAGAAAATGACGTGCATAATCGAACGGAGACGCGACAAATGGCGGACAGAGGAGAGACTTTTGCATATAGCTACACGAGGGAATTGACGGAATAAAGCTAAACGCGAAGGGAGGACAGGTAAAAAAGTATATATAAATTGGTAGGGGAGTGAGGGAAGCGATTAAAGCGAGGAGATATTAGGATTATAATGACAAAACCAAGCAAGACAGAGCAGCAACAGAGATGACTAAATAAACCATGCACAGGATTGCAGGAGGAGAAAGAGGGAGGAAGAGGGAGGGAAGAGTGAGAGAGGAGAGAGGGATGATCTATGAGGAGACGAGATCTGGTCGCTCACGGCTGCACACGGATCGAGATCACACGAAGAGAGGGAGAAGGAGGGAGAAGTACAGGAGGGAGAGAAAGATGAAAAAAGGAGAGAGAGGAGAAGCACGAGGAGAGAGAAGAGAGAGAGGATGAGAGAATAGAACAAGAAGAGAGATTAGAGACGAGTAAGAGAGCAGAGAGACGACACGTGAGACGAGAAGAGGAGAAGAGAAGAGAACTGAGATCAGACGTAGAGGAGAAGAGAGAAGAGAGGCACTGGAAAAGAGGTGAGAAGAGAGAGGGAGAAAAAAGAGAGGAGGGAAAAGAGAAGAGGGAGGTGAGAAAGAAGAGGCGCATTCACTTAAGCACCACAATCCCCGGTCTGGCGATGGTACCTGGAAACGACTCTGCTGGGGGAACCGGGCAGTGACTTCCGTACCATTGCGGTGCAATTCAAAGAGGACGATGACAAGGGGGGCTGTGCAGGCAGTGGGGCGAGTGCGTGGAACACTATCAGACGCCGGCATCACCTTATTCGATCGGACTGACTACTAGCCCGGAGCCCGAAAGGAACCCGGCTGACAAACTAGCAGATGAGCAAAAAGAACTGCCGGAGCAGAATGACGAACTCATCAAACGTAATGCATGTGTGCTGAGACGGGCGTACGTCGGGGGCCGGGGGACTGGAGGAAAGAGTGGGGCGGAAAGTGAGAAAGTGGCGTTGAAGGAGGGAGAGTACAGGCGAGGACGAGAAAGATGGAAAAACCAAGCGGTGACGAGAGAGTAGGGGAGTGGAGAGATAGGCAGAAATGCAGAGAAGAGCCGAAGACGATTAAGGAGATCAGAGAGAGACGAATGAGAGAGAGAGAAGGAGAGAGTAAGACCGAGAATGAGAGAGAACAAGAGAGAGAGAGAGAACGATGAGAGAATCAAAGAAAATGAGAGCAACGACCGCGAATAGGAGGAGGAGAAGAAAGGCACGAGAAGATTGAGAGTATAGATGAGAGAGTATTGAAGATCAGAGAGAGTAAGAGAAGAGAGGATGAGAGAGAGATATGAGAAGAGGCTCGAGAGTCAGAGACGAGGAACTGATCCCTGAGGACTCGAGAGTAACGCAGCCGATTAAGTAGATGAGCACGCGAGCGACAGCGAGTCGAGCACCGACCAGGACAGGAAGAGAGAGAAAAGAGAGAGAGAGAGAAGAGAGAGGAAGGTGAGAGAGAGAGAAGAGATGAGATGAGGAGAGAGAGAGAGAGAGAGAGAGAGAGAGTGAGGAAGAGAGAGAAGAGACAGGAGAGGAGAGTGAGAGAAGATGAGAGAGAGCACAGAGGAGGGGAGAGAAGAGAAGAAGGAAGAGAGAGAGAGAAAGGTAGAGAGAGAGAGAAGAGGGAGAGAGAGAAGAGGAGAGAGAGAGAGAGAGAGTCTCTCTCTCTTCCTCCTCATTCCTTCCACCATTATATCACCCTTCCTTTCCTCGACTCCCTCTTCCACCCCTGTCCCCTCCCCTGCCCCTCTCTCTGTGCATGCCTCGCTCCACCCTGTCTTGGCGTCCCTCTCTCGCGCGCTCCCTCCCTCCCTGTTCCTCCCTCCCTTCCTCCCTCTCGCCCTTATCTACATACCTTAATAAAATCATCCCCTCTCTCCCTCCCTCTCTCCCTATGCCTCCCGCCCCTCACCTCCCAATTCCCTTATCTGTCCTTCCCTTTCCTCGCTCCCTCCTTCTCCCATCCCTCGCTCCTCTCTTAGATGAGAAAAGTCCTTCCCTTCTCCTTTGCTCTTTTCGTCTCTCTCCTCGCTTCCCTCCTTTGTTCCCTTGTCGCCGCCTCCCTCTCCTCCCTCTTTCTCCCTTCCTTTCCCCTGCATTCATGCTTCTTTCCTTCTTCTCTCTCTCCTCTCCTCCTATTCCCTTCCTCTCTCCCTCCCTCTCTCATCCCTACCCGCTGTTTGCACCTCACGTTTTCCTCCTCCAGCAACTAATATATCCTCTTTTGCCTTCCCCCTTTCTCTCACGCGTTCCTTCCCTCCATCTCCCTCATCCCTCTTCTCTCTTCTTTAGTTCACCTCTCTTCTGCAGATCCATTCTCTCCCTCATTTTTCCCTTACTCCGTTCAATCATCCCTCCCTTCCTTGTGTTAGAAGCTCTTATTCCCCCCCCCCCTCACTCTCACACCCGAACATATTCTCAATGACTGTCTGCCTCCGCTCCTCGCCTGGCCATCCCCTCCCCATATTCCACAAAGTTCTCTCCCTCCTCCTTCCTCCTGACTTCCCTCTCCCCTCCCCACCCCCACCCCAGCGATAACAGTGAATATTCGCAGAGGTATGAATAATATCAGAAATATTTTACTCCCCCATTCCTACCCCCTACCCCCTCCTCCTCGCTTCCTCCTCCTCCGCCCTTCCTTCCTCCCTTCCTCCTCCCTTCCTCTCCCTTCCTCCTCCTCCCCCCCCTCCCGTCTGCCCACCAGCCCTCCTCCCTTTCCCGTATCCTTCACCCATTCTCTCCTCCCTCTCCTCCTCCTCCTTCTTCCCTTCCTCCTCCTCCTCCTCACACTCTCGCTTCCCTCACCTTCTTTCATAATGTTCTTACCGTTCTTCTTAGTCTCGGTCTCTTACCTCTGTATTATTACTCTTTTCTCGTCTTCTCTTTTCGTCTCTTTCTTCGTTCTCTTTCTTTTCTGTCCCGATTTCCTGTCTCTTTTCTTTCGAATGACGACATCCGTTATCATCTAAATTTTAGTTGTTGGTGCGTCTCCTCTCTCTCTCTCTCTTCTACTCCTCTTTTCTCTCTTCTACCTACTCTCTACGTCTCTCTCTCTACTCCTCTCTCTCATTTCTTCTCTCTACTCATTCTCTCCCTCCCTCCCTCTCTCTCTCTCTCTCTCTCCTCTCAAATCTCTCTCTCTCTCTTCTTCCTTTCTCCATCTCTCTCTCTCATCTCTCTCTCTTCTACTCATATCTACCTCCTCGCTCTCTACCTCTCCCTCTCTCTCTCTTCTCCTCACTCGTGGTCTATCTCCCTCTCTCTCATACTATACTCTCATCGCTCATCATCATCATCTGATCTACTCTCTCTCGTCTCAATTTCTACTCTCTCTGCTCTACTCTCTTATTCAATACTCTCTCTCTCATACTCTCTTTCTATCATCTCTCCTCATCTTCATCTCCCTCTCTTCTTTCTCTCTCTCTCTCTCTCTCTACTNTATCTAGTCAACCGATTGGATTTGGTTCGGAATAGGGAGGGAGAGAATCCCAGGGAAGGAGCCAGAAAGTACAATCAGATGTATATTATGTGAGTAAGAACTCTTACTTACAAGTGCACTTCTCACACACACTTCTGAGTGTCTCTGGAAGGATACTCAGGATTTTATTGTAATGCAATACACGTGTGAAGGCATGAGGTTTGTAGCAGGAACTACATGCGAAAAAATAAATGTGGACAGTCGCGATCATAATCAATAGCAGTGTGAGGAAGTGACCGACACGTATTGTAGTTGGTTTCATGGTCCTTTTTAAGTTGGTGTGGGCAGCTCCTTCACATAATCACTTGATCTCTCTTATAATAAATCTCGATGGATTGTAGGGATGTCTTTGGTTTTTTCTTCTCCCTGCCATCGCCTAAAGTCATCCTCCACTGACCAGCCTCATGCATCGCTCTTAGGAAACCCCTCGATCCTCATGCTGTTTCACCCTCGTTATTATCTCTTATCCTCCCCTCCTCTTCGCATTATCCCCTCTTCACGCTCTGTTGAAACTCTCGCTGTGTTTTCAAGCAGTTCGCTCTGGTCAATCGTGTTAACTCTCATAGGCCTACCATTGACGTCCCGTCAATCATCTTTTCGATTAGTGCCTATTTATCAGTCGCCAGCAATATTGATGATGGCGATATGGTCATCTGCGTCATTTCAACGGTCACGCATAATGCACGTGGCAAGATGTCAGCATTTTCAGACCAAAGACTTTCTCCCATTCAAGTCTACCACTGAAAAGTGTATTGGGGAAGATTGTGAGCCGTAGAAAGTCTTATTAGTTCCTAGAGAGGGTGACAAATACATCTTAAACAAAATTTAATTCTGCATAATTTTTATCCTTCCTTTATCGCTCTAGTAGCACTCTGGCATTCGCAGTCGCCATTTAATTTTTTTGAAGCATATTTTACACCATATTTTTTTCGTTACATAACCTTGCAAACATCAGTCTCCTCTGATAATACCTGCTTAGATCTTGTTAATATAGTATTCATGCCATCATTTTTTCTCTTTATTTTTATTAACACGCAACCATCTCGAACTCACTCAATTGTATGACTGTCGTTCTAAATCGTCTGCAACAAATCCACTTTATTTATCGCGAGAGCCGCGTCTATACTTCATCACATCAGCTCGAGGCTAGGGGGGGACGGGGTTCATTTGTCCATAATACATCTCAATGACTCTTCTTTGTTCTTAACCTTTTAACCCCCCCCCACCACACACAACCCCCCGTATTAGCCTATGACCCGCCTTACTCTCCCCGTCTTTCTCCCCCTTTTCAGGCCGATTAATATTCCCTAACGCGTACAGATAAATTTCTCAAAACAGACAGGTTTCCATTTTCTCTTTCCCCATCAGCAGCTAGTATGGAAACTTTAGCGGGTCCGGAGCGCTCGCATAGTATCACTTTCATACTTTATTGAGAGGTTTAAGTATTATGTTCGTACAGGCGGCTTGGAAAGACAATAGCAGACTCTGGCTCGCTGGCATACATAGGAATACTTCTATCCTTGGAAAAGTTAATTATCTCTCTTTGTTCATTGGATATAACTGCAATTGTCGTAGATAAAATGTTTACGACGATAGAATCCTACGTTTTTCTACTGAGAAGATATATGTTCATCAATCAAATATCTCAATTACTTAATTAAGTTATCAGATATACATTACTATGATATTATAATTTTTTGTCATATTTATTTGTATATAGATATTGGATAGCTATCTATTTTCGTAATTACCTTCATTCCACTTATAAATTATGTCATATAGGCCTTTCCTCAGAACTTATAATATCATTATCACTACATGGTTGATGTCTTTATCAATCATCTTGTTCTATTACAAGTTATTGAGTGAGCTCAACTTAATTTTTTGATCTCATAACTCTTGTGTAATATACGTGCTTATATGTTTCTAGATAATAATTACTGTTATGCGAGATTACAATTAGAGAATAAAATACACTTAATGATTACCAGAAAGACAGGACTCTGGAAGAAAATGATATTCTTGCGTTGAGAGAGAGAAGAGAGGAGAGAGAGAGAGAGAGAGAGAGAGAGAGGAGAGAGAGAGAGGAGAGAAGAGAGAGAGAGAAGAGAGAGAGAGAGAGAGAAAGCGAGAGAAAGCGAGAGAAAGGGTGAAAGAGAGTGAAGCGAAAGCGAATGTGTGCAACGGAGATCGACATCTTCGTCTTCCGTCTTGAAATTGCGTGTGTAATATCTGGTCTCACTGAATGGCTTGGTTCGCTGACACAAAACACAAAAGAGCTACGTGAGGCAACATCGTTTTCCAGACACGTTTAGAGCAACAATAGTTTTTTTCGTTAGGCCTTGGAACATGGTCTCAATGGTTCTCTTTTCTGTCTGCCATTTATCTGTTTATATCATTTACTATTATAAACACTTTTTGTTGTTATTATCGTATTGTATTAATTATGATTGTTGATATTGTTACGATTATTATTGTTATTATCAACGTTGCTTTATATTTTAATATTGTTATCGTTTCCTAATCAGTAACATTACTTATCATTATGTTATTATATTTAGTAAGCGTGATCATATACACATAATAACTATGCCATGTATGTGCTCAGACTAATGTTGGCTTCTCGAAACAAAAGCATTATCATTGTTTAGAATATTTTTTGCGTATCAACAGAGAAACGGCTCCGTTTGAAAGCGACTGCAGGGAATCTATGGTCTCATATTAGAAATTTGATTTATTTTCGTATTAATCTTTATATTGCATATATATATATATATATATATATATATATATATATTATATATAATGTGTATATAGTGTTATTGTGTGTATGTGTGTGTGTGTGTGTGTGTGTGTGTGTGTGTGTGGTGTGGTGTGTGTGTGTGTGTGTGTGTGTAGTGTGGTGTGTGTGTGCGCGCGTTGCGTGTATATACACATGTATATATCAATATATAGATAAATACATACTATACTACATATACATACATACATACATACATACATACATACATACATACATACGTATATATATATGATATACCCATACTTTTTTCATATTTATCATCCTTAACACGAAATAATGATTTTGATTATAAGCATGGCGTCAACTATATCTGCGGTCAGGAGCATCAGAATATGGTGCTACAACAGCAAGCTTCTCTCATTATCTGTCAGTTCAATATATTCCGTATATAAAAGAGCCCGACAGTCTGTCTTACACAGTAGCCGTAATTTTCCTCATTTCACTCCACTATACTCTCCTGTCTCTCTTTTCTGTGTCTCCTACTCCAGGACATTCTTGGCGTCTCTCGCTCATCGTCATTCTCTCTCTCGTTCGATATCCGAATTCTCGAATACCCCTCTCTGCTCCTCTTTCGTTATACTCACGGCAAAATCCATTCCATAATCATCTTAGTTAGCGGTTTTTGCACGTCACGCTTCTCTCTCTTGTGCATCAGCAGAGCATCCTATCGTGCATCTCTCACTCTCTGTCGTCTCTCCTCCAATCGCATCAGTCCTACATACCCTCTCTCTCTCCCTCTGCATTCTCTCGTTCTCGGATCTCATCCAATCTCACTCTCACAGAGATGACTTTACTCTTCTTCGTCTTCTATCTCTCTCTCGAATCTCTCTCATTCATCGCTCTCTCTCAAGTATCGGTACGTTCTCCTCATCACTCTTACTCTGCTGCTCTTGTGCACCCCCAACTATGTATCCCTTACTACTCCATCGCTGCCGCTCTCTCGCTCCCTCCCAATCCATCTTGTTTGTGCACAACTATGATCCTAAACACGCCAATCATCTTTTCTTGGTATTTTTACGCAGTTCTCAAGATGGAACGAAAATTCCGCACGGAGCATAATCCACAACACCCAAAGACCGAAGGGAGAGCGTCCTTTAGAGTTACTATTCCACCTTTGTAGTATAAAACATTGCCTGAAGATGTGCCTCGCTTTGGAAAAAGATGAACATACGTGTTAGTGGGCGTAGGAGAACTCAAAACCTCTTTTACACGATAAACTACTCGCTAGATTGACAGGTGAGATTGCAGTTAGGATTATGCAAATCACTTCCAAAGAAAACGGGAAAGAAGGAATGGTGAGACGTGTAAATAACTTGATGGGGTAATTGGTGACAGTGACTTTATTACCGTCGTCCCTTCATGTCATTATTTAGAAATAATGATGCGATGCATTATTTCACTGTGATCAGTTCGTAAATCATTTAATATAAGGTAATGAAAATGTTGACAATTGTGATAAAGGACAAGAACTACAGGAAGAAAATTCACAATATAGAGAAAAAAAGGAAAAAAGGGGTTATAGGACTGACAATAAGGAAGATTGTAATAATGATGATAATAATAATGATAATAGACTGTAAAATAATACAAACAATAAAAATAATGCAAGTAATAATAATAAGATGGATGAAAAAATACTAATAATGGTAATGTTAAGCATAATTAAATTGGTGATAACGTTAATAAAAAGAATAAGAACCACAATGATATTGATAATGGTAATGGATTAATGATTTGACCCATTTCAAACTGGCAGCTTTTCGCATGATCGTTGAGAGTCACAGCGTTAAAAAGAAAAAAAAAATCCTGTGTTACAAGGGTTTTCAAAATACATGGAAAAGGGAAGTATCTTCCGGGATAGAAATTCACCGAGGAAAGTTTCCCGCGCGCCTTCCCCCGCGGCCCAGTCGGAAGCAGGATGCACTCGCTGTATAAAGCACCTCCGAATCCGTCCGAGGCATTCATTCATCTGCTGCTACCTGCTGGCGCCCTTCGGAGAGCGTGAAGCGAGAGTGCAAGTTTGCTGAAATGGCCAAAGGGTGCGTACTCGTGGCTGTCCTGGCCGTGGGATTGGCCATCGCGAGTGCCTCGTCCATCGCCAAGCGTGAGTTCCGATATTTCTCTTTTCTGCGTGTCAGATCCTACTTGACATTATGCGTTTGAACTCATAGCAGAATTATTCTTGGGACAGCACACTGGTGTCATGATTTATGCTTAAACTTCTAAACCACGACTCCCATTGCAGGCGACGTAGGGTGCAACACGCTTACCCTCAATGCGAGCACGCCACTGACGATCGGCGGGTGTGAGACCTTGTTTGCCCCATGGGAGAACAATACGGCCGTGCTCACCGCACACTGCAAAAGCCATTCTTCTCTTACCTGTGACGTTTATCGGGATACCGCAAACAAAATAGGGCTCTTCTGCTACAACGTGGCTTCCAGAGACGCTGATGTTGTAGAGATTGGAGTCAATTAGGAGCAATGAACCTGACACTTTATAAAAGGAAGGTCCCCTTGGCACTGAGACCGAAATGGACGGCGATGTCAACGGGGTATGAGTATAAAGTATTTAAAATATCGCACCCAATCAGACATAAGAACACGCATATAAAGACGTTCACACACGCACACACAAACGCAGACAGACGCACACATACACACCCACACGTATACACGCACATAGATAAGAAAAGATTTTTATGTGTATACACACATAAATGTATAGGTGTATGATTTATTAATTTACTTAGAGATCATTTACAATTCCAATCAATATCACGTCTCCAAAGCGTAGACCTTTGAGCAACCCCCTCCCCCCTAAAAGTGTTCGTTAGCTGACGAAAAATAATGATGGATCAAGATCTGTATATCTATATGTGGATTCTTATTCTGTAACTGTAAGAAAAATATATGAATTCAGTATAAAACCGTTTTGTTATATTGTTCTTTCACTGTATTAAAATTAAAAGTCTGATGACAGGACAATGTTAAGAGATTCACAATAAAAGAAAAGAAGACAAGACAGGCTTCAAAAGTTTTCATGGCTGGAATTCTACGGAAATTCGTCTGCTAAACTGACACAATAAACGACCGACGGATGGTGACATCACTGCATATTTTTTTCTATAGGCTGTATTTTTTCTTCTTTATGACCATATGGTTTAACGCAAACGAAAAGTGTATAAGGTAATATTGAAACCTATTTAGACATTTCCCCACGTTCAAATGAATCAAACATAAAACTTGCTGAAACCATCCTGGTATGACATGATGTGGCAGACTGAACGTCATTGTGGCAGAAATGTCACTTCAGCTGGGTCTTCCATCTGGGCATCATCAAAGGCAGAGCAACAGTCCCATAGAGTGACTTTAAACCTCCAGTTCTGTAACACACTCACTGTGAATAGTCATATACGTTTTAGATAGATCAAGTTTACAAGTGTCGCATTTTCTTGTTATACATCTAATACATTTTCTATAAAGAGATGTGGGTGCATTTTATGTAGTTGAATGATGTTACATTATTGGCTCAACAATGTGCTTATTGTATATTGTTTTATGCAGCGCAGTAAACAAGAAAGTAACGTAGGGAATTCT
>NW_020869099.1:114262-121762 GCF_003789085.1 Penaeus vannamei | reverse complement strand
GATAATACCCTGAAATAGAAGACTAGTAATGATGATGGTTGTAGTAAGGATGATAATGAAAATAATAAATTTGATAAGGATGATAAAGATGACAGTAATAGTAGTGCTACTATTACTACTACTACTGTTACTATTCTTCCTCCTCCTCCTCTTACTACTACTACTACCACTAATGATAATAATGATAATAATAGAAGAATCAAAAAGAGACATTCCGAGCATTCCCTACACAACACGTCCTACCAGTACTGCCATAAACTCGGCGGTTGAACAGGACCCTAAACAAACAGTACCTTGTCCTCGACTCTCCTCTCGTGGTTTTGGCATCACTGGTCGCGCCTTCTATTCGCCAGCCGTGCTTGAATTGATAACGGCGAATTCAACCGCTTGATTGTGTCTGGTTGGGATTTGCTTGGGTTGAGGGACGGGTGGAAGGTTGGGTGTGGTGTGGGTGGGTGGGTGTGTAGGGGTGTGGGTGTCGGTGGGTGGGTGTATGTGGGGTGTGGGGTGTGGGGGGGGGGGTTGAGGGGTGGTGGGTGTCGGTGTGGTGGGTGGGTGTGGGTCTGTGTGGGTGTGGAGGGGTATGGTGTCGGTATGGATGTGGAGGGGTGTGGGTGACGGTGGTGGGTGGGTGTGGATCTTTGTGGGTGTCGGTGGGTGGGTGTGTGTGTGATATTGAGCATTTTCCCAGTGATATTAGTTTGTGATTCAGCGGGTTTGAGGGCCATATTTAGTAGATTTAACATAGTTTTGATGTATCTGTTGGTTTATCTGTGTGTGTGTGAGAGAGAGAGAGAGAGAAGCACAAATTTATAGAGAGAGAGAGCGAGAAAGAGAGAATATGTGTATGTGTGTGTATGTATGCAGGTGTGTGTGTTTGTGAATGTGTATACCTATTGCCAACCGCCTCTGATCTACGTTTCCGTCTCCCCCGCCACCCCCAGGGCCGGAGGAAGCAGCCGAATGTGGTGGGCTGTGTTCTGGGTGTTCGTGGCGGCCGGTGTGGGCTCGAGGCTGCACTTCATCACAATGCCTTACAAAGTCGTGTAAGTATTTCCCGGTATTTCCTTTGTTTTTTCTGTTTATTTTCTTATATGAAGCTGTCCTTTCGGAAGTGAGAGAGATGAAGAAAAAGGGAAATAAAGAGGAAATAGGTTGATTATTCCACTTTTAACGACCTCCAGGTGGGACGAGGCGCACTTCGGCAAGATGGTCAGCTGGTATATCAACAGAACCTTCTTCTTCGACGTTCATCCTGTGGGAGGCAAGGTAGAGCCACATCCTTACGCAATGTGTTTATTAGTGTAAACAGATACATACGTACATGCATGCACACATACATATATACATACATACATATATATATACATATATATACATACATACATATGCATGTGTGTACGTGTGTGTGTGTGTGTGTAGTATATATATATATATATATATATATATATATATATATATATATATATATATATATATGTATGTGTGTGTGTGTGTGTGTGTGTGTGTGTGTGTGTGTGTGTGTGTGTGTGTGTGTGTGTGTGTGTGTGTGTGTGTGTGTGTGTGTGTGTGTGTGTGTGTGTGTGTGTGTGTGTGTGTGTGTGTGTGTGTGTGTGTGTGTGTGTGTGTGTTTATATATATATATATATATATATATATATATATATATATATACATGCACACACACATACACATACATACACATATACATACATACATAGACAGGGTGATAGACAGGTACAATACAGATGTGTGTGCAACAGGAACAACGAAGGGAAGGTCAAGAAAACACACGAATATGCCGAAGGCCTTTTAGCTATTGCTTCGTCAGGGCATACATGCCCTGACGAAGCAACAGCGAAATGGCCTTCGGCATATTCGTGTTCCTGTTGCAATCTGTTCATCATGAATTTCACACAGTGTGTGTGTGTGTGTGTGTGTGTGTGTGTGTGTGTGTGTGTGTGTGTGTGTGTGTGTGTGTGTTGTGTGTGTGTGTGTGTGTGTGTGTGTGTGTGTGAAGAGAATAGGGAGAAACAGACAGATAAACAAACAAACAGACAACCTTTCCCATAATTTTAAGTTTCAACGCATCCGCCAAATCCGTACATCATCAAGCCGAGCCCTTCCTTCCTCCCCCAGCTCCTCCTGACGCTGTTCGGTTACCTGGGCGGCTACAACGGGACGCACTCCTTCGAGTCTCCTGACAAGCCCTACGACGGCTACGATGGGATCATGGCCATGCGAGTGGTGAGTTCGAGGGTGTGCCGGCGCTGTGCAGAAGCCGTTTTCTGTGATTGACTATGGTATCCTCTGTCTCTGTGTCCATCTCTCTCCCTCTCATCATAAACATACCTCGCAAATATGCATAGGTATGTAGGCAGTTACTCCTGCTGAGACTATAATGTCTCCTACTTTACTGTTGATGAATGGCGTATGTTAGGCATCATTCTCCTGAAATACAATCATTCCACTCAACAATTGACTCATCTCTTCTCCGGGATTATAATTATATATATCGCGCGCATATTTTTTGTGCGCTGTATTTGATTATGTAAGCCTAGGAGGGGACTTATCTGGATGAGGGTGGGAGTGTTATATCACCTTACCATATCGGCCAATAACTGAATTCTTGTAATGCTTGTAATTCTTTAAAATTTAAGTGTTGTATTTATTCTTAAATATTATTATACCTAAGCTTTGTATATGCATTGTAATCCCGCACAGGGACTTATTAAGTAAGGGTGAGGATAACCTAAGTTACCTCATCCTTTTGAGATGTAATTTTACTTTTGTCTCAATAAACGTGTCAAAGTCAAAGTCAAAAAAGTCTCTCTCTCTCTCTCTCTCTCTCTCTCTCTCTCTCTCTCTCTCCTCTCTCTCTCTCTCTCTCTCTCTCTCTCTCTCTCTCTCTCTCTCTCTCTCTCTCTCTCTCTCTCTCTCTCTCTCTCTCTCTCTCTCTCTCTCTCTCTCTCTCTCTCTCTCTCTCTCTCTCTCTCTCTGTCTGTCTGTCTGTCTGTCTGTCTTAATGACGCGTTTTTTAAGAATAATACATGCGTTACTTGTACGCCAATGTATGAAGACACGTTCATTCTCTCTCTCTCCCTCGCAATGCTTGGCATGCCTTAGTTTATTAATGACAGAAAACTGAACATGTTCAGGGTAAACTTGCTAAAGATTCCCCATTTTATAAGAGAAAATGGAAATTTACAAGGGTAAACTTAGGAAAAGGGCAAAAACTTGAAGTAAGTTGTGTACGAAAAGAAAGACGCTAGGTGTTGTGAGAAAAGCCTACAGATTTATATATACATAAAAAAAAACACAGATAAGAAAAGTTATTTAGGGTACGTTATAAAGTTGCCTTATCTATTCAATCTTACATACGTCTTAAAGATTTGTTGTTACATGCTGATTTAGCATATTGGACATTTGTAAACAGTATCTTTCCTGCATGTTTTAACCACCTGCAGTCGAATATACACAATTATCTGATTTTTAAGTGTTTTTAAAACAGCTGATACTGGGTTTGATGCCTGGTACGTTTATTTCAAGTTCAAGGCAGCTTCTCACTAATGTTCATTCAATTCATCCATTTGTATCTATTTTTTATAGATCAGTTCATTTTTCCTCCTCTCAATTTTAGATAAGAAAGTGCCTTGCCATTGCCACTATATATATATACATACATACATACATACATATATATATATATATATATATATATATATATATATTCATTTACTTCATTTACCTCTTTCATATCTTGGCCTACAACCTGATCCAGTTCTTGTTCCTACTTCTTTCTTTACACTAAATACACGTCTAAATTTTCAACAACTGCTCATATCGGTTTTCGCTTCGTCGGATGAGGGATTTTATTACGCTCCTGTCGTGGTTGCGTTACATTTGATCTGCGCGCAAATGTCACAGTGTATTAACGCATTTTCCTGCCCTTTTCGTCAGGGATGTGCTTTGATGGCGCTGCGCTGGTGCCCCTGGGGTTCCACACCGTATGGACGCTCACCAGGTCTCTTCCGGCGTCGACCTTCGCTGCCGGCCTCATCACTTTCGGTAAGCGCATTTGTGTGTATTATATATATATATATATATATATATATATATATATATATATATATATGTATGTATATATATATATATATATATATTTTTTTTTTTTTTTTTTTTTTTTTATAAGGTTCATCATCTATTTATTTATTTGTTTGAAAAGGGAGCTAAGGAGTAATGGTACTTATTACTAAAAGTACAGTATATTTTGCAACCTTCGGTGGTTTGAACTATATTTACATATCACTTATTTGTTTATTCATTCATATATTCACTAATTATTGAGGTTACTGATTTATCAGTTAATATCACTTTACTTGATTATTCGTTCATCAATCTGTTCACATGCTCCCTTATTTTCTTGTCTATTGAATTATCTGTTCGTCTATATATCTTATTTTGTTTGTCACTTTGCTTATTGTTTATTGTTTTTACTAGTTGATTTCTCTACCTGTGTATCAGTTCACATTAGCCTCTATCAAGTCACTTTTCTATTTATAGATTCATATATTTATCTGCTTATTTTATCACCTATTCATTGGCCCATGGTTGCTTTTTTATCTGTTTATTTATCAATCAATTTATCCATTCACTCTTTTCTCGCAGAGGTTGGCACGATCACGCTTAGTAAGTTCATTTTGCTGGACCCGCTTCTGCTGTTCTTCATCTTGGCCTCTTTTCATGGCTTCACCTTCATGCACGAAGCAGATGACAGGTAAGGCATTTAGATATGGGGGTGGGGTAGAGAGAGAGAGAGAGAGAGAGAGAGAGAGAGCGAGAGAGAGAGAGAGAGAGAGAGAGAGAGAGAGAGAGAGAGAGAGAGAGAGAGAGAGAGGGGGGGGGGGGGGAGGAGGGAGGGGGAGGGGGGGGAGGGGAAAGAAAGAAAGAGAGAGAGAGAGAGAGAGAGAGAGAGAGAGAGAGAGAGAGAGAGAGAGAGAGAGAGAGAGAGAGAGAGAGAGAGAGAGAGAGAGAGAGAGAGAGAGAGAGAGAGAGCAATATGTAATAGGAAAAAGCACGTGCACATAGCAACCTACAGCAAGTTTTCAAATCAGTTTACTATCTGCACGATCCTAACGTTTGCCGCCTTTGCTCTTCCAGGTCCTTTTCGAAGCAGTGGTGGTTCGCTTACCTTTACACAGGCGCAATGCTGGGTTGCGTAATGAGTGTCAAGTTTGTGGGCCTCTTTATCGTTCTAGTTGTAGGCCTATACGTTGCCCTCGACCTCTGGCAGAAACTGGGAGAGCTCGACAGGCCTTTGGTATGGACTGCTTTATTATTATTATTATTATTATTATTATTAATATTATTATTATTGTTGTTGTTTATCTGACAAGGAAACAACTCAAGATATAAAAGAAAGTGCTTCATTCAAACAGAGCTTATTTTCTAGTTTTTCCATTCGCCTTCCAGCTAAGCGTGGCAGCACATTTTATGGCTCGTGTGTTGACGCTGATCCTGTTACCCGCTGCAATCTACGTCGGCGTTTTCTTTATCCATGATCAGCTGCTCTTTAAAGCGTGAGTAAAAATGACATCGTTGTTATAGCTGATTTTAGCTGAGTAATGTACTTTACAAAATAATGATATACCTTTTTTGCGCCCTTCATGAATTCAGAATAACTAACCACCTCATCACTGATTTCAGAAAAACTCTTCACGCGGCGGACGAAGGCACTTTCAGCCCAGGTTTCCAGATGAGGCTCAAGACGAATTTTCTGAACAACTTAACTCAGCCCAAAAGTAAGGATACTGATAATGATTATTTATACAGTGTATTAACAAATATATGTATAGAATAAGAGAACGCAGCCGCAAGTGACTTTATTTCGATGAGTAGGGCTCCATTTTTGTTTTTGTTTTTTTCGTGTGAATGTGTTAATGTTCCTCGATATACAGACAAAAGGTCAATCTTTTACTCATCCGTATTTCAATTTCCCCGTTTCAGAGCTGGCTTACGGCAACGTCATCACCCTCAAGAACACCAATTTGGCCGGCATCTACTTACACAGCCACAACTTTACTTACCCTCAACACAAAGTAGGGAAGAATAAGCAACAACTTACGGGCTTCGGAGCCAAAGACGTCAATAATTACTTGTGAGTATTGTTCAAGAGGCCTCTTGATTAAATGTAGAATTTGTATGTCCTGTATTACAATACAATTCAGACCGTCTCAGAAGTCTTTGATTGTGAAAAATGGCCTTCTAAGATGTTCTTAAAGTCAATTTTGTTTAAAACTATTATTCATCCAACCATCACCTCACCACTTACACGCCCTTTCATCGCCCCTTTCCTTGCCACTTCCACACTCTTTCCTCATTCACCTCCTCACCACTTACACGCCCTTTCCTTGCCACTTCCACACTCTTTCCTCATTCACCTCCTCACCACTTACACGCCCTTTCCTTGCCACTTCCACACTCTTTCCTCATTCACCTCATTCCACGCCCCTTTCTCAACCAGCAAGGTCCTGTTCCCCGAGGAGGACCCCGACCTGGGCGATACTTTCTACGATGGTTTGCCCGAGTACGTGATGAACGGCGACTGGGTGCGGCTCTACCACATGACCACGAATTCCTTGGTCTCCTGCGACAGGAACATGTCCCTCGTGACCAGGAAGCACTATCTTGCTTACGCTAAAGCTTACGTGAGTCGTTTTGGATTTTGATGTTTAGGGATTTGATGATTGTCTGTAAGAGTTTCTCTGCTCGCTCGCTGCTCTCGCTCTGTCTCTGTCTTTCTGTCTGCCTGCCTGTCTGTCTGTCTGTCTGTCTGTCTGTCTGTCTGTATGTATGTATGTATGTATGTCTCTGTCTCTGTCTCTGTCTCTGTCTCTGTCTCTGTCTCTGTCTCTGTCTCTGTCTCTGTCTCTGTCTCTGTCTCTGTCTCTCTCTCTCTCTCTCTCTCTCTCTCTCTCTCTCTCTCTCTCTCTCTCTCTCTCTCTCTCTTTCTTTCTATTACACTTCGCTTACAAAAAAGGAGAAAATGGCACATTCCTAACTCCTACCCAAAGATAAGTGAATAAAAAAGAAAAACTAATATTTTCTTCCCGATATTTTTAACCATTTTTGTTATTTCAGAATCTAACTGACCCTGCCCTAGCTGCTAAGATTAACAGAGCTTTTGATGAAAATCCTGAAGCAACCGTCTCTAATCCTAATGTAAGTCCTTTTGTAGGTAAAATATATATTGTTTTGTTTTTACTTACACTGACAGATGTGTATGCATACTCATGAACACATTTACGTAGAATACACATGGAAATAATGGGAATGATACAAAATGAATGGACGGCGACGACTGTGATGTAATTTATAGTTATATATTATTATTATTATTTTTGGGTAATTGTTATTTCTATTTTTATAATTATAATTATTATTACTGTTATTATCATTAGTACCATCAACATCATCATCAGTATTAATATCTTTATTTTT
>NW_020869099.1:104262-109262 GCF_003789085.1 Penaeus vannamei | reverse complement strand
AATATTTTTTTCTTGTAAATAAATCTTATGGATTACCAGACTAAGCAGCATATTTTGAAAATGACAACCATTTTGGATCATGAGGCTTGTTATTCCATTCCTCATATTATCAGATTCATAAAGATTTTCATTTTCTTGAGCATATCATTTGAAATAAAATTGATATCGATTATTTTGCAAATATTTTTTATTGTCATTTTATACCACTTGTTTTCTTTGTTTCCAGCTTCCACTTGTACTGTTATGTCGGATATGGACACCCAACTGTCAGTGGCTTCAACCCTGACAATTCCACTTTCAGAAATATTAGATTCTTTGATTCTTGGGAAATTTAGGAACTAAAAGATACCATCATATAGATTTATATTTAGTTAAAAGCATAAGCATTGTTATATAGTGATATAAGGGCATTTTGTAATTGTTTTGTATGTGGGATTTTTTTATTACTTGCGTTGCCATATAACTGCCATCCAAGACTAACTGTGAGTGTATGAAATAAATGTGATACTATATTTATCTTATTTTATATTCCTGACAGAAGATGGTGTTCAAAATAAATTCTTCAACATGGTTTATAAAGCTAAATCAGTCAGTCATTCACATAATCTGCTGTGAGCTTTGTTGGCAATGAGTATTCTCCTGTTTGTGGTCTGAGCAAAGGAGGCTACTCCCACAAAAGGTGGTCCATACTGTCCAGAAAATTGCATTTCATTGTTACAAAAAGAAGTAAGCTGAATTTAAGATTCTGAAATCTTTGTTTCATTTGTAAAACAGATTTTGTCTTCATATCTTTATTCAAGGCTACTCTTTTGCTCAATCAATTTAGTTCTTGAATGTAATCATGATTTCTGCTGCCATTCTTTCTCTCATTCATATCACTATTTACTTAATAGAGCTACTACTGCTTGTGTGTGTTTGTTTCTGTGTATTTACAGGACACTTGCACTGAATAAAGTTTACCCAAGCAGTATGCCCATCCTGAACACACACATTTTGAACAGCCTTTCTAATCTTATTTAAAAGTAATTACATCAAAATAAATGTTCCCTTTATATTTTCATACCTAATAAATAAATGTAAACTCAATAGTTCATGAAAATTAATTCTAAACAAATTGAAACATCTCTGCAAAATTTATTTCTCTTACTGCTTTAACAGTAGTTTTCCACTAAAAGGTAAAATTAAGGTTGGCAAGAAAATGTATAATACTGAAATTGTTAAAGGAATGTTCAATCAGTCCAATGAATAGTGAAATTATACTGTTTATACAGTGAACAAATCATAAGCTGACCATAATCAGTGTGTGAGAAGTAAACTCTGATGCATATATAGAATACATTTGGAACAGCTACATTTATCATTGATCATTTGAGATAACGATCAATTTGTTATATAGTAATATTCTGCTAATACACTTATGCCATATAATCATACTTGGAAAATGAAATAACCTTTATAAAATTTGTGCTTCATATAAAAAATATTAACATAAACACAAAATAAACACACTTGTATATAGAGAACTGAGCTTAAAATGGGTATTAATTTTATTCATAGTCTAAGTTGTACTTCAAGGTATGAAAACAAACTTAAAAATTATGGAAACAAAGTTTAAAACTTTTGGCATGAACTATAAACCATGGCAAAAGAGGATGAGGATGATCAACATTAATGATGATAATGACCAATAGTAACGGGATAAAGTCAGAAAGGACTCCAGTATAAAAATAACAATCATATTCTCCAAAATAGCAATGTATTGTAAAACCAAAAACAGTTTGAGCAATTTTATGAGATACAAAATAATTTACCAAATTAAGTTTTTATGTTGTTGATTTCACTGTGGATGAAAGAAGTCAGTAAAGAATATACTCCAAGCACAAGTCTTGCACCACATTGACACTTCAAAGGTTTCTGTATTCAGAATGGCTGATCTAGCATCAACCGATTCCATACAACCAGGGCAATATTCTGTCCTTCGTCTTAGCTTTATACAGCGGACCGGTCTCTCGGGATGTTTCTGCACTTCTAGATACTTTGAGAGGGAAGTCGTTTTGTGTTCCAGCCTTGCTATTTTTACAGATTTAGGTAAGGGCTTGTAACTCTCTTTTCGTTTTAGTTTTTCACCTGTTAGTGTAATACATGTTTCTCTCTCTTCTTTTATAGTACTATCATTTACTTTTTTTCCCATCTCTCTCTCATCAACAGCTTGGAGTGATGAGGTATTCATACTCTCTTCCAGTACCTCCTCCTTGATATCCAGGCCAATAAAAGGGCTATCAATGTCATGGCAGATATCATCCATCTGACATCCACTGTCACTAGGAGACACTGGGCTTTGCTTGATATGATCATTCACTGTTTCATATTGAGTCACAGGAAGTTCCCCTTTGCTGATGCTGACTTCATTCTCTAATTTTAGGTTGTCTTCCAATTCACTGGAAGTCTCTCTTTCTATAACCATGGTTTTGCTTAATTGCTCCTCTCCTAGCAAATTCACACTGCTATCCTTTGATGCACACTCCTTGCCTACTATCTTACTTTTCTCCGTGGACGAATTATCTTTCTCATGTATGATTGTTCCATCACATTTGCCATTGGCTATCTTCTCCTTAGGCATGTTCTCTACTAAAGAAGTTTGTTCCACACATGCTTCAGCCACTGGTGTTGTGGAAAGTGTGCCTTCCACTTCTTTATTTCCAGATTTTTGGTTTGTTACATTTTCCTTTGCATTTGCTTGGTATTCTAAAACATCACATGGAGCAATTCTCTTGGCCTTGAGGAGTCTCTGAAAGGTTTTATGACTTGCATTTATATGGGCAGTATCTTGTTGTACAGCATGTTTCTCTTTTCTTATATGATTTAGGAGAAGTTTGAAATTCTTGAAATTCTGGAAACAAACTTTGCAAATATTTTTCCCAGTACATTTTCCTCTATGCTTTTTAAAAGTCTTTAGATATATGAAATAAGTATTACACATCTGACAAAAAAATAGAGTATGAAGGCCTTTTGTTGTCAGGTTTTCTTTTCCGGTTTGATTAGGTCCATTGTTGTTGCATTCATCGGGCGGAAAATTTTTTGTATGTTGTGAACTCTTTTCAAACTCCTCTTCTAAGACATCTGGAAATGGCAGAATATGTGCTTGACTGTTATATGCTGTAGATGTACTACATTGATATGAGGAAGAGTTGTTTTGACTCTTTAGTACTGCTTTCCCTTTCCCTTGACTGTTCTGCCTATTTTCGCTATTATTCAGATGCTGCTTCACAGAAAGGTATTCACTTGTAAAAACTCTGCCCTCTCTACACAGACTAATATACTCTGCCTTTGACACTCTCCTCCAGTCTTCCTTGGCCACAACTTTATGTTGGCTGACACTGATGTGCCTATGCAGGTCTGCACGGTTACTGAAGGACCTTTTGCAAACTTTGCACATTGGATAAATTCTGCAAAGTTTTAAATGTTGTTGGAAATCGTAATTATTGGTGAAATAAATTTCACATGAATCACAATACTTCAGGGAGTAAAACATTGTGCTATGATCGTTGCTTGTGTTATCATTCAAGAGCCACTCAAATGGAACACAATCTTCTTTGCTGTTGGCACTTTGTTTAAGCCATGCCTCCCAACTTTCTGCAAAGCTGATTACAGGAGTAGAGTCTGGCGCATTTTTGTTTGTCTGAAACCAACTGTCGTCAACAGAGATACTGTTATCGAGATCTTCGTCGCTGTAGCAAAGTTTATCACCATCACCAATACTTCCTCCTTCCCAATGGCTGTGGAGATCCCTGTTACCTTCTTCACTAAAGCTCCTTCTCATTCCTTAAAAGATAGACAATAATGTTAATTTGCTTATTTTGTATCATAAAGCCTTACAAATTTTGATTTTGAATATCAAACAACCACCAATCATCAATCTATAACATATAATGATCTGATATCAAAGAATCATAATACTTAATTTTCCTAAAATTAATATCAATTAATATTTCAACATTATTTACACCTTACAAACATGTCAATTGGATAATATAATTTCAAGGAGAAAAGGATGAAATAGCAATAAGAAAAAAGAAAAAGAAAAAGGAGGGAGAGGAACAACAAAAAACAGTAAGAGAAAGTTGAGCTGAATGAGGATGAAGAAATTGAACTGAATGAGGAAGCTCAGGAGGAAGAAAATGAACTGAATCAGGAAGAAGAGGAAGACATTCATTGGAAGGAGAAGAAAGGAAAGTAGGAGGAGAAAGAAGAGGAGTAAGATGTTCACTGGAAGGAGGAGGAAGGCAAGTAGGAGGAGGAAGAAGAGGATGAGGATGTCCAATGGAAGGAGGAGGAGGATGTCCACTGGGATGGCGGATGATGAGTAGAATGAGGGAGAAGAAGAGGAGGATGTCCACTGGGAGGAGGAGGAGGAGGAGTAGAATAAGGAAGAAGAGGAAGAGGATGTTCACTGGTAGAAGGAAGAGGAGGAAGAGAAGGAGGAAAAGGAGAAGGAAGAGGAGGTAAAAGGAGGAGAAGGAAGAAGAAGAGGTAAAAGGAGAAGGAAAATAAGAGGAGGAAGAGGAAGAGGAAGACAAGGAAGAAGAGGAAGAGGAGGAGGAGGAGAATATTGACCCCATGTCACCAGAAAAATGTAGTGTTCACTGGCATATTGTTTTGTGAAATGTCTGCACATAGATGGCTCCACAAGTGCTTAGCCAACAAGAATTCAATAAGTACACCTTGTAACCTTTCCTCGAGTTTGTGGGAAAAAGTGTTCTTTTTTTCTTTTCTTTTTTAATTAATGTTATTGATGTTGTTATTATCATTATCATTATATTCATTATTCTCATTATAATGTTACTTCAATTAGTAGACCTTGTAGGAAGAAGTTTTTTTTTCTTCATCTTTTACGACTACTATTAATATCAATGCTGATATTAGCATCATCAGTATAATCATTACTATAGACATTCTAATTATCCTAATGCTATTGATTTTAGTTACTAACAGCAATATAA
>NW_020869099.1:89262-91762 GCF_003789085.1 Penaeus vannamei | reverse complement strand
ACGAAAGCCATGTGTTCTTATTTCACAAGTACTTCAACCTGCCCTGTGCCCGACATTGACGAAGTGACCGTAGAACACGCTAATCTGACCCTTATTACTCTCATACATTTTCCATGCATTTATTCTGTTGTCTTCAAGTATAAATATGTCATGTTTATACTCAAAATGTTTCTTATAAAATGCTTATTCTGAATCACGATGTATGTAACTGATTTTACCATTGATATTCAAATGTTCTATGTTTCATGTATAGTCAGCCAGTCTGTCCCATAACCACAATGTTTGGATTGTAAAAACATACTGATATCATGTCAACCATACCCTTGTTCCTCTCCACGAAACGGTCATGTGAACCGATGTTTCTGAATTTATGTTCTTTCATATTTTTTCATGTTTTTCCATTGTATATTGTCTCAAACGAACTTCGTTCATGGCAATTCCTGTGCCATCTACCGCAGACCGCTCGCCCCCGCGGGCCTGGCAGGACGTGCTCCTCCCTGGGCCTCTGCCTTGCCCTCTGTACCAGTTACCCAGAATAAAGACAAGAAAACTGCGACAAGTTTAACTTCAGACCAACATCTTCAGAGTACGTCAGTATCTCACTTACTTACTACTGACTTACCGCTCAGCCACGACCTACCAAACAACAAGTAATAATAGTGGGGGGTGGGACGCCTCCTTCCTCCTACTACACACATTACAGCGACGGGAGCAGCAACAGCAACAACAAGAACAGCGAGAGATGAAGATGACGGAGGAGGAGGAGAAGAAAAGGAAGAGCAAGAGGAACAGGGAGGAAAAAGAGGAGGAGGAGGAGGACAACGATTTTCTACCATCATCAATAGAATGGAGAGAGAAGACGATCGTTGTAGAAGACGAGGAGGAGGCGGACGACAGCGTAGTAATTATAGAAGACGACGAGGATGACGAAGTAGCCGAAAATAAGAAGAAAAAGAAGAAAAAGATGGACGAGGCGGACGACAGCCTTCCATCCTAGACCATTCCCCATTTTTTTACAGGTAATATAAAGACTATTGAATTTGATAAAAGAAAAAGTATTTGTATAATAATTGAAAGACTATATACTTTTCCTCTTATTATGAAAAATTATACTAAAAAAGAAAGAAAGAACAAATGAAAGAATATGCAATTTTTTTTCTTATTAGAAAATAGGGAAAGGCAAAAAGTATAATAATAACAATAAAAATAATAATTGAAAGACTACAAATATATACCGATTTTCATTTTTCTCTTATTATGAAAAATACTGATTTGATGATTATATTACAAAGAAGAAGAAAAGATTATATACACTTTAGAATGTGGAAATGAAAAGAGACAAGAGAGAAAGAAAAATAATTGGTCCAGTAAATAACATACGGCAACTCAGTAGTACTTTTTACATATTATCCGTAAAATAATTTGGGGCAACTCAGTGACGTTTTTTTTTGCGTGAGCGGGAGAGAGAGAGAGAGAGAGAGAGAGAGAGAGAGAGAGAGAGAGAGAGAGAGAGAGAGAGAGAGAGAGAGAGAGAGAGAGAGAGAGAGAGAGAGAGAGAGAGAGAGAGAGAGAGAGAGAGAGAGATTGAATATCCTTTTTTGACCCCGTTAAGTGGATCTCACGCGAAAATAAATAAAACTGTAGTTATTCTTCTTCCTCATTTACTAGACATGGCGAGTGAAGATAGTACATACATTTATCTGTCCTCATTACCGAGTTCAACGAGGTTTCCGATAAATAAGACGGCGGCTTTCCAAAATACAATTGATCCCCTAAACTTAAACGAAAAGTTCGACTACGAAGCAGCTTTAGTAAACCTTCTTTATCCCAGCGATCTTCACGCGTTAGTTAAGAACGATGAAACCTTCGGCGTCAATTTCTATTCAATACAGGTCGAAAGGGGAGTGGCTTCGTACCATTTTCTGTGGAAAAATCTTCCCAGGAGAAATTTTCTCGCGGAAACTATGGAAGAAATCGCCGAGGAACTCAATCGAGGGATTTTGAATGAATTAAAATACGTGTCGCGGAGTCAGTACATTACAACGGACTTTAGCTTACACGAAAAATTAATATACGATAGTGCGACTGAGAGGTGCATTCTTAGAAACTACCCGGGAGAGTCTTGTCTGGACGAGAACTCCGCATGCGGGATAGCTTTCTCGTTCGTCGCGCTTGGCCAAGATCTTGGGATTTGAGCAGGGAGGACTTTATCCTATCTATTCTCCCTCGGATATAGACAATATACCGTACCAACTTGCTCATGTTGCCAGATATCCGCACCGATTAGGCGCGGATACGGATTATTTTTTCTGTTATTCGGATATTGTGGAGCCTACGATATATATATATATATATATATATATATATATATATATATATATATATATATATATATATATATATATATATATAATATATATATATATATATATATATATATATATGGAGAGGCGGGTAGGGGTAGGGCGAGGCGGAGGAGAAGGGGGAGGAGAAGGGGGAG
>NW_020869099.1:69262-76762 GCF_003789085.1 Penaeus vannamei | reverse complement strand
AATAGTAAATCTTTTAAAAATTCAGAAGCTCTGGCAACACTACTTTAACCACCTCGTCATGTCTCTATGCTGTACTGTCCGTACAGGATGAAATCTTGTCTCCATCCTGGACTGAACGAGCGAGTGTAACAATACCAACAGCAACTACTACTACTACTACTACTACTACTACTATTATTATTATCATTATCGTTATTATAATAATAATAATATAATAATTATTATTATTATTATTATTATTATCATCATCGTTATTATCAATTATCATTATCATTATTATTATTATCATTATCATTATTATTATTATCATCGTTATCATTATCATTATTATTATTATTATTACAACTACTATTATTATTATTCTTTATTACTACTGCTACTGCCTTACACAGATATAGATACATATAGAAACAGGTATATGCACGCATGCACGAGCACGCACACATACACACACATATATATATACGTATATAAGTGATATATTACTCCTGCTGTTGCTACTGCTGCAATTACTGCCGCTGCTACTGCTACTATTACTATAGCTACTGCTACAGTTACTACTGCTGCTGCTGCTGTTACTATCCCTACTTCTACTACTACTACTATAGACCGATTCGGCATGACGTCACGAGGCGGGGCTACCACGATACTTGGTAAAAACAAACCCGTGTCTCACAGAAACCTCTCATAGAATAATGAAAAATTGCGTTATTAACGCGAGCAAAAATGTCGTATGAATACTCCGATGTGTTTAAAAGCGTAGATAAAAGGCGCCATGAAGTGAAACTATAGGCTGTGCAGCTAAGAGTGTCCACATCGCCTACCTGCCGAAATTTGGATCGACGATTCTTCAAAGTGGCTAAACATTGAATTGGCGATTCAATTGTCTGTTCGAACCACAATATGATAGGAAAGAAAGGTCTATCCTGATCGCGCGAAGGAACCCGAAAAACGGAAGCGATGGGTTCAGGCCACGAAATTGATAGGACCGCTTGGGCACCTGGTGGAAAATATGTTTAATTGATCTATATATTAATATATCACACATTTTGTATTTCTAACGTAAATATATTTTCCAATAGGCACCCAAGCTCTCTCATAAGCTTTCACGCGTTTCGGCTTGAACCCATCGCTTCCATTTTTCGGATTTCTTCTCGCGATCTGGGATTTTCAAGCAAAACACTTTGAATTTTTGGAAAAACGCACAGTGAGTTGCTAGGTGCGGGTGCTACGATTTGGCGAATTGGTCTAATACTGTTACTACTACTGCTGCTGCTGTTATTACTATTGTTTACTACCTCTATTATTACTACTACAACAACAACAAATAACTACAAGTCATATTGATTTTATCACAATTACTTCTTGAATTAAAAGCTGGGTGGTCGACCATTTAAAAGTTTTGAGAACCCTTGGTATAAAAAGGAAAACTTTACAAGCCATCTCGGTACCATTTGTTGTTGAATGTTACTGTAAAAGATAGACCTTAATGATTTTAAAGTTTACATAGGATTAATAAGAGGTACCATAAGAGTATATTTCCCTCTGAATGCCAGGTGACTAATTAAACATAAATTAAGGATATAAAGATAATACCAGGAAAAGGAGCGTTACACATGAGGAAGTTGGCGTCAAGGAATCGTAATGTGATTTACTGTTGATGCCAACCAAGCCTGGTAAACGTATTGTTACACTAGCATTTTTTCCGTCAATTTTTGGATAATTTTCTAAAATCTTGTCAATATTTGGGCGAATTGTTGATTTCAGGTCAGAGGATAATGATCGTTTCCGTTTGAAAAACTTTTCCGTCAACTTTTTCAGCCAAGCACAGTCAAATCAAGAGCAATATTCGAGAATATATGAATTTATTTCAAATAAAATTAATTGTAATATGAAGAATATGAAAATAAATTTAGCATATATACTATAAAACAATAGATTAGTAAATATGAAATTTATTTTTCATTGACACTAATAAAATTTGTTTGGAGAGTTCACAAGATTGTTTACATCCGTGAGAGCTGTGCGCGCCATTCCTCTCCTCGATATCACCACGGATCGTCTGGACATGTCTTTCTGAGGATTTCTCATCGATAGAATTCGTCAGAATCGTTGTCTCTAAGGATATCAGAGATGGCAGGTACACAAAGAATAAATTGAAAAGGAAAACGTGCAATGATATCGTCATTTCGCGTGACTGATGCGATTGTTCCTTTAACCCGTGTCTCTGCGCATCAAAAAGTTATTTCAAAACACTCCAAAGTTGATTATAATGGCAAACTCACGCTTTGGTAGTCTAAGATTTAATTCTACCTTACAAGTCTAAGCGACTGTCGAGTTAAAGATGCAGACGGGAAAACGAAAAAAAAAAAAAAAAAAAACTGGTCTTGGCATCCCAACAATGTGAACACTATACTCCTTCACGAGATCCCTCCATATGCACAACTCTCATTTAGAAATAATTTTCATCCACTGCTATCAAATGATGAGAGACAGTCTATGGGTCTTAATACTGCTATTTTTTGCCGGGAAGGGGTCCCCCCCCCCCCGCTGAGAGGGACAATCGGACGGTAATAATATATCACGGCTCAGCTCAATAACTTCTTGAAAGTCTGTATGTTAGCTTGGGAGAGAGACATTGGTGAGTTAAAATAAGGAAGGCCTCGTCACTTAGCTGCTCAAATTCGTTCGTCTCGCGCATGGCGTCACGTGGGGGAAATGTAGTGAACTGCATATACAATTATATCTCGCCCAGAAGCGTCGCTGCCACCACCTATGTAGGTTTACGTACAGGAACGTGTGTTGCTCGTGGGAAGAGGGGTAGTGTACAAGACGATGCAAGGAGAGGATCAGTAGATTGTGTGAACGTGTGTGGTGAGTGTATATGGTGTATATGGTTGAGGCGAGAATATAAAGACTGGTAGGCATAAACGTCGCCGAGGAGAGGCTTGTGCGCGAACCCTCCAGCGCAATTAATAAAATAATTCACTAGTGAGGTACACAGGGAAACCAGATATTTAAAGTCATACTTTTTATTACTGTTATTCAATCACTTCTATTTTTTTTTCCTTTCATAGGTTTCTTTTGCATGATAAAATCCGAGATCATATTTACATAAAACAGTTTATTGTAACAGTAAAGTAAGAACAGTGACAAACGATAAAACATGAGAGAGAAAAAAAAACACTAAATGAGGGACATTTTCCGAAGCAATTACTTAAACAAACGTCTGTCACCTCCTATTATAATGTATTTCCACAACCACTTATCAAATGAAAGGAAGGCCCATTCAAGGGATCCCTCACAACCAAGGTCTAAGGCCCGTACTTTTAAAACCTTTCGCCAGTGCTGGCGAAAGGCTTCGCCGGGCGATCGGGAATTTCGTACTATTAAAATCATGCCTGGCGAACGTTCGCCAGGGCTGGCGAAAGATCGTATTGGAACAGCCTAGCGAAGCAAAGTCGCGAGAGATGTTTGAATACCATTTTCTTGCTTTCAAATTATAAATTAGTAACATATTTGTGTATGATATGAGGTAGGAATCACATTGAAATTCTAAAATATCTTAAAATCATAATTTATTATGAAATAACGTATATACGTAGTTTTTTTTCAAGACCTTCGATGTTCCAGTCCAGAGCTGAAGACATCAGCTGTATTTCTACCCCCCTACCCCCAAGATGACTTATTTAGATTTAGGTTGCTGTTATTTTGGTTGTAGGGATAATGTTCTTTTCACAGATGTTACCAAAAGTGTTTTGATGTTGGCATGTTTACTTTTGGCTATAGAAACATAGCTGTAGTGCTCCACCGCCCTATAATAAGGCGTTTCTAATGATACCCTTGTAGGCCTACAGTTCTATTTCTTATATCAGTTAGGAATAGTAACATAGTAATTTTTAACTCTTTTGTTAAAGTATATAGTTATTTTTTGTATAATAGCATAAAGTTCATACAGTATAGTATAAAGTACTTTTAAAACCTTTCGCCAATGCTGGCTTTCGCCTGGCGAAGCTTCGCCAGGCGAACGCCAGCATTGGCGAAGGTTTTAAAAGTACGGGCCTAAGACCAACCTTTTTACCTCCCCACGTTAGTTAGTTTTTTTTTTTTTTTTTTTTTTTTTTTTTTTTTTTTTTTTTTTTTTTTTACACAGGAGTGAAAGAAAATATGGCTCTTCCTCATTTTGTAAATATTGATAAAGTTCAGTTGTTAAAATAAATTCAAATCATAAAAAATAAGACCTGTAAAAGTATCATGAACTTAAGATAGAGAAATAAACCCTTTACTCAAAAGTAAATATTATAAAGACAACAAAAAAAAAAGAAAAAAACAATATGAACTCTGTGGATTATAAAAAAATGGAGATAAAATAATAAATCCTCGCAAATGTAAAAACCTAATGGAGTTAAAACCCATCTGAGGTTGTGTTTGCAGGGTGAGAGAGGTCCCCCCCAAAAAAAAAAAAAAAAAAAAAAAATATATATATATGCATATACATATACATTTATTTATATGTGTATATATGTATACACACACACACACACACACACACACACACACACACACACACACACACACACATATATATTATATATATATATATATATATATAATATAAACGATGGCAAATTAAGTCTCTCCCATTGTCTTTGATGAAAATACTGGGCAAAATGTCATGTCGCGGCCCTCAGTAATGTTGCCGCCTTGGGGTCACCGTTTTTTTCCAGGGAAATAGTATGCCTGCGGGAAAGGGAGAAGAGAGGGGAGATATCGAAGGTTTGAAGCCAAGGTCTATATAAGTACTTTTATAGACCTTGTTTGAAGCCTCCTGGAATGAGAGGACGTAGTTTGCGATGTTATCTACGCCAAAAGCCTGGGGGTTCGACGATAAGCATGAGGACAGTCTTGGATAGAATGTAGAACAGCAAATTTTCCGTCTCTCTCCCAGTTTCGTTCCATGACCAAATGGCGCGCCAACCGCAGTGCCCTGGACCTGTTCACTGGTTGGATCTATTTTATTGTCATCAAGCTTATATATGTATAGGTAGGTGTACGTATATGCATTATTATCATTATTATTGTAGTTGTTGTTGTTGTTGTCGTTGTTACTGTAGCTGTTATTGTTGTTCTTATTGTTATAGTTAATGTCATTAATAATAATATTAATAGTAATAATGATAATAATATTATATATATATCTATATCTATATCTATATCTATCTATCTATCTATCTATCTATCTATCTATCTATCTATCTATCTATCTATCTATCTATCTATCTATTTATATATATATATTTATATATATTAGCTTTACTTGTCTTTGATTTTATGCAGTGTGTGTTGTGATACCTTAGTCTTGTAATCTGTTGTTTTATAATAAATTCGTCGAAAGCATTTGGATTATACATGCCACATCTTCTTTGTTCATTTTTATGCTAACATACCTTAGCAGAAGCATGAGCCAATATAAATTGAGTCCAAGTTAAGTATGCGATGTATACCTTAATCATCACCTGTAAAATCAGTCCAATGTGCAGGTCGCTGGAATGTGTCAGAATAAAAAATTATTTTAGTGTTTCCTCCTTTGCTACCGTTTTCTATGATCTTAGGTAGACGTAGCGTGAGAGTACACTTTAGTTTAACACTTTTAACTGCCGAGCGCATACAATGAGTGGTGTCATGTAAGGCGAATTTCTACATAATTTTCATGATAACTATGATGATGATGATTACTGTGATGATATGATATGATATGATAATATGAGAAATAATGCCCATGCTAATCCACAGGTTATACCACAATGATAAACAGAGTATATACTGCTCAAAGTCGTATTTATCTCCCTGAAACAGCCGGATGCACCTACATAAAATATCGGAACACAAAAATGGCGATAAGACGGTATAGCCAAGCAAATACTAAGGCAACTGTTGCCAAGGACTACATAAGTACTTGACTGTGTTCTGTATAACCATTTGCTGTCCAGTTGAATTATATTAATACACTTTTATCATGCTCTAACAGTATTATAACACTACCATCAAATACAACAACAATATCAATACCGGGTGGCATAAGCGAAACTCGGTAAAAAAAAAAAAAAAAAAAAGTTGCCAGAGAGATGCGCCTCTTTATCGAAGGCGGTCGGACAAGGCGCCAGACAGAAACAGAAAACGGAGAGGACTAGTAGACAATTATCCTTTTTGGGGAAATCCTGCCAGTCGGTCAGTTTTGTCTGGTGTGTAAGGAGTGCCGCTGGATGTAAGTGACTTGGAAATCACATTCTTACGATTTGTTTGTGTTGTAAAGGAGACTGAAATGACAGTATATATGAAGTGCAATTATTTCTGCGACGAGTTCATGTGTGTTTAGTGGGAAGCTAAATGAAAATTGGATGGCAACTTTAGTAAGATGTGGTTTAGTTTGCATTAATACAAAAATATGTCGAGCTCATTCACTACGGCATGTCCTATGTTACACACATAATGTCCCGGATTCAAATGACTATTAACAGATATCTTGATGATATAATGAGGAACAATTATTGCTAAAGTTATTGTGTGGTTATGTGTTCGTGTCTCGATACTTTTCGGATTAGGGAATTCTGATGTACTTGACTGTGAGTGCATGCAGGGTAAACACTCAATCGAGAGAGATGAGTTATTACAGCCAAGCAATGCTTTGAGAAGGCACAGTGTATGTTGATCTGCTGTAAATTGTTGTTATTGCAGTGACGGATATTAGCGAGTCATAAACTGGAAAATACTATCAGGAAAACAGAGGGTAAATGTGAATATCAGTATAGGTCATTAATACATTACAAGCTAGCTGTATCAATGAGGCACGTTACTGAGTGTTATGACATGGGAAATTTTGGTCTCTGATGCAATTAGATATACCTCTGGACATTGTTGCCAGATTAGTTAAAAATTTGAATATCATCTAAAAAATCTGTAAGACTTTGCTGAAAATATAAATCAGTAATTCCGGTATATATTATACATAAATTCATTTCTAACCAAAAAAAAAAAAAAAAAAAAAAAATATTTAGTATTATTTAGAAGATGACAGAGTTAAAATCAGAGAAGATTCAAGACCTATCATATTCGTAACATAATCATAACTGAAACAAAAAAAAAGGTGATTTTAATGTTAAAAATCTATGTTCAAATGCATTATTAGCACATGAAGGTAACTACTGTACTAAATTTAAGCCTGGTATTAATGGTGATGATAATAGAAATGATAATGATAATAATAATGAAACACATGCCTACCTACCCATATACTTACCGACCTTTCCTACACAAAGAAAGCGTCCTCAAATACGACACATAATACCATCTGATATTTAAACAAAGGATGAATAATAACACGAAAAATTAAGAAAGTGTATTAGTTTTTCGTTCTTAGACACAACACAAATAAAGGATTCTTATGTTTTCTATGTTTGCCATCTCTTCACTCTGTCATCTCTTTATCTCGATTAACTATTT
>NW_020869099.1:59262-61762 GCF_003789085.1 Penaeus vannamei | reverse complement strand
GAAGGAAGAATGTAACCCTCGTAATGTACCAAAGAAGAAGCTTGACTATTTAACTGGCATAAGTATGTTGTAGTTAAATGTTCGTTCAGATTGGTTAGAAACCTGTACCGTCACAGTAAAAAAAATGTTTGAAAAGTTTTTTTTTCACTACCAGTCGGATATCAATATGCCTTTTGTTATTATTATTATTATTATTATTATTATTATTATTATTATTATTATTATTATTATTATTATTATTATTATATTATATACATGAGAGTAATGATGATAATGAGAGTAATGATAATAATGATGATAATAGTAATGATAATAGTGATAATAATAATACCTATGATGATAATAATAATAATAATAACAACAACAACAATAATAATAATAATAATAATAATAATAATAATAATAATGATAATGATAATGATAATGATAATAACAACAACAACAATAGTAATAATAATGATAAAAATAAGGGTGACGACAATCAGTATGACAACACGATTGATGATAATGATAATGGTTGAAATAATAAAAGTTATAATAGTGATAATGGTATTGCGAATAGTGTTGATAATACTTATAATGATAATGCTAACAGTAATGATAATAATGACAATAAATAATAATGATATGGTAAAGATGATAATGTTAATGATAATAATAATAATAGTAATAATGATAATAAAAAATAATGATAATAATGACAATATGATAATGATAATGGTAACAATGATGATAAAGCAATACGAATAATAATGATAATATTGATGTTAATGACAATAAGAACGATAAAACTAGGGAAAGTAATGATTATGAAAATGAAAAGAGTGATAATGATGATGATAATAATAATAATAATAATGATAATAATTGTAGTGTAGTTGTAGATGTTGATTAGGTAGCGTATGTTACCAAACACCGGGTAATATCCATGTGGTTTTGTCGAATTTGGTGATGACTCTCAGGTGATTTAAGGCACCGTAAAATCATCCGCATTATAAATTTGTCACGCAAAAATCTTTCGAACAAAAGCAACATACAGGACAACAACCCATACACTTATTTGGTAAAACAGAAGCAACTCGCCACAGCGCAAGAAGCACCAGTCAGCCAGCTATGATCCAAAGGGTCTGTCGCCACACAAGGCAATAAGCCTTTCTCGACTGACCGGCCTGGCTTGACTGCGTGGTCTTATATACTGGCTTGATCTTATATAGACTGGTGGCTTCCCGCGCTTGGTGACGTTTTACCCATAATGAAACTCATTTCATTAACCAAATTGTGCATGGTGAGTTTGAAATGTGATTAGAAATACATAAAATGAAAATGATAATGATACAAAATGGGCACATAAAAATATATATGACAGGAAAGTACGAAAAAGTGCAAAACGAGTTAGAAATAAAGTTAAGGTGAATTAATCGAAGGTGAAAAGGCAGGAAAATGGTAAGTATGTAAGTAGTGTGTAAGTTACGTACAGTAGGAGTAGTGTAGATTCGGACCAATGGGAAAGGTAAGTCAAATGATATAAAAGCATGGGTTTATTTTTATTAAAAAATACACAGGCAGAAAAAATGCGGCGGAGTCCGAGGAGGTTCTATACATTAACGTAACGTCAGAGGAACAGGCAGCCCGAAAGCCTGCGGGATGACCCGCCTGAAGCCAGGGGAAATTTACTACGATAATAATAATGGTAAAAATGATAATTATGATGATAACAACAAGACCAGCAACAACAACAATAACAAATGGTATATATATATATCTCCTCCAAGGCAATAAGGCCACTGATATCCTGATAAACTGACAAACCAACGCTACCAGAAACATAACCATTTTCATGGAGGTAATGATAATGATAATCATAATAATTAACACTTGTCAAGGCAATAAGAATAACATGAAATCATTAAAAAAAATCCTGGATCGGGAAAAAAAATCCAATCCAATCATTAAGTGGCCTCTGAAAAACTCTGGTAAAAATCAAACAAATCTGTTTCATAACTTTTTGAGTTTATACTGGAATTTAATGACATTAATATATACTTCATTATATATATATATATATATATATATATATATATATATATATATATATATATATATATATATATTATATACACACACACACACACACACACACACACATAGGCACACACATATGCACAACACTATTAGGCACACACATAGGCACACACACACACACACACCAGAACACACAAAGAGCAAATCACAAACACGTACACACACACAATCACACACACTACCAACAACTACCACACACACACACGACACACAACCAACCACCCAAAACACACCACTTCATTGTATTTAATGATATATGTGTTATAATTATATTATATCTATAACAATTCTAGTCTTATATTTGTTTTTGGTATATATATATATTATATATATGTTTCCATTATATATGTATCATATTAATAATTCGTTTATATATATACAGATATATATATATATATAGTTTATATTTATATTATAC
>NW_020869099.1:57604-59162 GCF_003789085.1 Penaeus vannamei | reverse complement strand
CACCATCTCACATTTCTCCTTCCCTACCTTTTCTTCCACCCAACCCCCTCTTCCTTCCTCCTCCCTCCTCCCCCCCTGTCACTCACTTCTCCCTCTCGTCCCTCCTCCACCACCACTCTCTCTCCCACTCTTTCCCTCCTCCTTCTCCTCCCACCTCTCTGTTTTCCCCATCCTCTCCTCCCACTTCTCTCTCTCCTTCTCCCTCTCACTCACTTCTCCTCCACGTCTCTTCTCCCTCCCTCCTCCTCCGCCTCATCTCTCTCACCCACATTTTCCTTCTCCACTTCTCTCTCTCTCTCTCTCACTTTCTCCTCTCTCCTCCCTCCTGCCCTCCAACCTCTCTCTCTCTCTCCCACACTTTCCTCTCCTCCCCTCTCTCCTCTCCCTCTCTCCTTTCCCACCTCTTCTCTCTCTCTCCACACTTTCCTTCTCCTCCTCCTCCTCCTCCTTTCCTCCACTCCTCCTCTCCTCCTCCTCCTCCTCCACCTCCCCACCTCCAACCTCCTCCTTCTCTCTTTCTCTCCCACACTTTCCTCTCCTCCACCTCCTTCCTCCTCCCCACCTTCCAACGCTCCTCCTCCTCCTCCTCCACCTCTCACTCCTCAGCATCTTCCCTAAAAGCCCAAGACCGTCTCCGCAGATAACAGCATCTCCCTAGCCGCCCATCCCGCCACCGCCGCGATTCGTAAGTGTCAGCATCCTATCTCGCGAAGACACCTCAAAGACGCTTCTAAGTCTTGAGTCCCTCGCTCTTTACCGCCGCTGGTTCCTCGGCGGGCAGGCTGTTGAGCACGTGTTTTGACGGCGGGGTGTGGGGTTGGGGTGGGGTGGGTGGGTGGGGGGGGGGGGGTGTTGATGGGTGGGGGGGGGGCGTGGGGGGAGGGGGGTTGGGGTTGGGGGTAGGAGGGGGGGGTTGTTGAGGTGGTTTTAGTTGTCTTTTATGGTGGTGGTGGGGTGGTGGTGTGTGGGTGGTGGTGGTGGTGGTGATGGTTGGTGGTGGTGGTGATGGTGTGGTTGGTGGTGGTGGTGATGATGATGGTGTATTGGTGGTGGTGATGATGGTGGTGTGTGGTGAATGGATGTGTGGGTGGGTAATGAATGATGATGGATGGTGTGTGTGATGATGGTGGGGTGATGGTGGTAATGGTGTTGGTGGGTGATGATATTGGGTATTGTGTTTGATGGTATTGCTTCTAATGGTGATGTATTAGTAATGATGATGGTGCTCTAGCTGTTGATGAACATAATGATGACTGTGCTACTAGTATTGGAGATGATGATAACCGATGGTGGTGATGACAACCGTAATAGCCCCCGACCCACCTTCAGCATCATCACCACACTTAAAGAGATTGCAATCAGCTGGATTATCCGATCTGAGCGACTCCCGATTGATGATTCTCTCAATTCCCTTTTTTATTCCTTACTCCTCTACACTTACCCGAAGGAAGAGAAAAGGAAAAAGAATAATAGAAAAGAAAAAGAAAAAAATACATCATTCAAAGAAAAAGAAAAGAGAAAAAAAGGAAAGAAAAGAAAAAAAGAAAAAAAAATACAT
>NW_020869099.1:47604-50104 GCF_003789085.1 Penaeus vannamei | reverse complement strand
TTTCTTAATAAATCGCTCTCCCTGCTTAACACGGACCCCTAAATCACACGAGCCAACTACCCAACTACCCAACCACTATCAAAATTGCAATTGACAGCAGCCGTCCCTCCATCAACAGGACCACCATCCATATACAACACACCTTCCCCATGTAGGTCTAGGTCCACTTCTTATCTCCTAGGTCCACTTCTTATCTCCTAGGTCCACTTCTTATCTCAACCAAATGGCATATCTCTGAACCCCAGTGCCATCATCTCTCAGTGCCTTGGGTGGTGCCCCCTGATGCGTGGCAGTGACAAGGGGAGAGAATTTATTGTGTTGTGTGTGTGTGTGTGTGTGTGTGTGTGTGTGTGTGTTTGGGAGGTGGGTTATTGTGGGTATTGTTGTGGGTTTGGTGGGTGTCTGGGTAGGGTTGGGTGCGTGGATGGGGGGGGGGTTGGGTGGAAGGAGGGGGGGGAGGTAGATGGATTCGTAAGGGGGGTAAGTAGTTTTAAAAGAGGTGGGGAGGGGGGGAGGGGTGTAAGTAGGAGAGAGGGTTTGCATGTGTACTTCTATGCGTTTGTATGTAATGTTTTCTTTTTCTTCTTTTCTCTTTCTTCTTTACTCACTCCTCTTCCTTCTTATCATTCTTATTGTAATGGTTCCCTTCTTTCTCCTCATTATTATTATCGTTATTATTTTTATTCTCTTCCTCCTCCTACTCCTCCTCCTCCTCCTTCTTCTTCTTCTTCTTCTTCTTCTTTTTCTTCTCTCTCTCTCTCTCTCTCTCTTCTCTCTCTCTCTCTCTCTCTCTCTCTCTCTCTCTCTCTCTCTCTCTCTCTCTCTCTCTCTCGCATCGACTTGTATGTATGTATCCAAGCGTGGTTTTATCATATGTGCATCGTTACACAACACACATACAGAGTACATAAAATGCGTGTCTATGAGTGAGACGTTAAATTAGACTATTTATGCCTACTTTCGCCCAGAACAGAACGAGCGGTTCGTTAAACAAGCGAACGACCGAGCGAATGACTTAAGTAATTTATTGGACCAAAGAGTGCATGTTGGAGCTTACTTACATGTTAATATGCAGACGCAACATGGGCGAGGGCGAGTAAGAGCGCCATGTAGACGAAAAGGCAATATACTTGTTACGCGTGTTTGTTCGTCCGTGCCCACTTGTAAGCAGACACGTCGTACAAGAACACGGGTCGTAAAAAGGCGCACTTCATCTGAACTAAGCCCTGTACATGCTTTGCGCACTTAGGGCCAGATACCCGACCCCCCCCCCTCTCTCTCCCCCTGCCTACCCTAGTCCAGATACCCGTTGATGCCCCCGGACACTGAGACCTGCACCTACCCCTGCCACGTACCCCCTACCCCTCTTGCTTCTCTCATCCCCACCCGATCCCATATATACCTGATGGTACCCTCTCTCTCTCTCTTCCCCTTCCCTCTCCCTCCACCCGTATCTTCTCCACCCAGATACGTCTTCGTCCCTCTGTCTTCTGCTTTTCCTCTTCTTTTCTTCCCTTCCATCCATTCTCTTTATCCTTCCCCATTTCCTCTTCCTTTCCCCTTCCCCTCCCTCTTTCCTTCCAACACTTTTCCATCTATCCACCCTTCCATCTTTACCCTTCCCTCCCTTTCCCCCTTCCTCCTCCTTCCCTTCTTTCCCCCTCCCTCTCGAGTCCATTCGCACTCCCTTCTCCTCTCCCCTCTTCCTTCTCCCCCTCATCCTCCCCTCTCATCATTCTCCCTCCCCCTCATTCCTTCCCTCACCCCTCTCCCTCCCCTCCCACTCCCATCATTCCCTCTCCCCTCCCTCCCTTACCCCTTCCCTCTTCCCCCTCTTCCTTCTCCCACCCCATCCTCCTCTCTCTCCCTCCCCCCCATCAAATAGACCACAAGTCAATTAACCTCGCCAAGGAGGAGCCAATTACGCCCCTTCGTCTATCTAATGGCCATCAAAGAGAACATTTTGTGGTCAGCTGGCCAGCTTCTTCTTCGGGCTGACGAGAAGGAAGGAAAGAGGAGGAGGAGAGAGAGGGAGGAAGGGAGAGAGAGGGAGAGTGAGAGGAAGAGAGGAGAGGAGGGAGGGAGGGAGGGAGAAATGAGAGGAAGAGAGAAAGAGAAGAAGAGAGGAGGGAGGGGAGAGAGAGAAGAAGAATGAAAGGGGGAGGGAAGAGGATGAATGGGAATGTAAGGAAAACTAAAGAAAGAAAGAATAAGAAGGTGAGGGAAGGGGCAAAAATGAGAGAGTGAGGGAAAGAGAGAGAGAGAGAGAGAGAGAAGAGAGAGAGAGAGAGAGAGAGAGAGAGAGAGAGAGAGAGAGAGAGAGAGAGAGAAAGAGAGAGACCAGGAAGAGGCCCAAACAGCTTCGATTCTTTTTGGACGTGAATTTTGCCCTGCTGTAACCTGCTGCCACCTGCTGTGACCCTGCTTTCGCCTGCTGATGGACCTTGGCTGGGGTCGGTGGGAAGGTTTCTTTGAAAATGAGGTTAGCGATGGATGTGAT
>NW_020869099.1:40104-42604 GCF_003789085.1 Penaeus vannamei | reverse complement strand
AGAGTTCAAGTCGACATCTGCAATGACTCAAAGAAGAAGAAAGAAGAAGAAGAAGAAGAAGAAGAAGAAGAAGAAGAAGAAGAAGAGAAGAAGAAGAAGAGAAGAAGAAGAAGAAGAAGAAGAAGAAGAAGAAGAAGAAGAAACACGACATAATTCACTGCGGATCATTCTGTTACGAAGCGAAGAAGAGCAGAATTTAAACCACGACATGATAGTCTCTTTCATGGCTGAATAATATCACCCATAATTGGAAAGAAAATGAAGAACCACAGTCCGCTATTCTCATTTATTCCCCTTTTCTTTTTAAAAATTGAAAAAAGGACACGCGTTGATAAATCGATTTGGCTTGGAATGCAGTGTGCCTATTAATACCAAGGATTAGATTGAAGACAGGCCCCATGATGGGCGGGAGGGACGAAATAAATGAAGGGATAGCTCGAGCTAGATGAAAGATGGAGGGGAGTGAAAGGAGGGTTAACGGAGGGAGGGGGAAGGAGGGAGGAGGGTGAAGGAGGGAAGGAAGGAAGAAGAGAAGGTGTGGTAGGACGAAGCACATTTGTTGTTATTTAACAAATGGTCGTTCATAAATAGAGGGAATAAAGTTTGTTCGTCAAACATACATATATTTATCAAATATAATGCATAGAAAAACCAACGTAATACTAATGTATACCTTACCCCCCCCCCCACCCCCAAAAATGTACGAGCAGAAATGGGAAATACTAATTCAAAATAGGTTTAAAATACAAAATAAGTATATATATATATGGTATGATGTATATATACCATCTCAAATGCTTTCGTAAAAAACTAAACAAACATCTTTAAACATAGCTCTCTTTTAAACTCAAGAGGAGCAGTTATGAATTAGCAACTTATTGTGGTTTCCGTCAGTCCAGGATTTGAAATGCGTCACAGGGAAGAAAAAAGTTTATTCAAAGATAAAGAAGGAAAGAAGAGAGAAAGAAAAACAACAACAGCAAACAAAACTAACGAAAGTTTCTTAGGATATACAAACACGGGCGTACATGCTGTGTTTTTGTATGTGTGTGCGTGTGTAAGTATGCATGTGTGTTTGTGTTTGAGTACAGTCCCTCGTAAGACCTGCATTCACCTAACGAAAAGAGAGAGAGAGAAGAAGAGAGAAAGAGAAAGAGAGAGAGAGAGAGAGAGAGAGAGAGAGAGAGAGAGAGAAAAGAGAGAGAAGAGAGAGAAGAGAGAAAGAGAAAAGAAAGAGAAAGAGAAAGAGAAAAAGAAAGAGAAAGAGAGACAGACAGAGAGAGAGAAACTAAGATCCTCCAAAGTAGATCCAGTTCAGAATTCGACCCAAAAGGAAGGAGTCCAAATGCAACGAAGAGGAACCAGCGAGGAGCCACATACTTTCTTGACGTCTGAGATATGAGCGATATACTCGTCGATATGCCCGTCTCGCCTTCAATTGGACATGCCTCTCAAATTCTATCGCGATGATAGAGTCTGATTTTTCCTTTTGTCTTTTTTTTTTTTTTCTTTTTTTTTTTTGTTTCTTTTTTCTTTTTCTTTTCTTTATCTTATTCTTTATTTGGTCTTTCTTTTTCTTTTTCTTTTTTTATCTTTATCTTTTAATTTTTGTCTTTATTTTTTTTTCTTTATCTTATTCTTTATTTTTGTCTTTATTTTTACTTTTATTTATCTTTCTTTTTCTTTTTTGTGTCTTATCTATTTTTCTTTTTCTTTTTTTGTCTTTTTGTGGAGTTGATTAATCACGCAATGAGATCACGAAGGTCGTTATCAAATTCCATGATCACCAAACAATGCCTGAGTGACGTCGCATTGGTCAGGTCAGACAGCTGGGGTCGTACTGGTCACGTGATACCATTAGAGTAAATGATATTATTCTTTTATTTGTGTAGTTGTCATTGTAGAAGGAGGAAAATGATAAAAAAAGGGAATATATATATAATGCGCTCTCAGATATGACATCGGTGAAGATATGAGGATATACGTGTGTGTGTGTGTGTGTGTGTGTGTGTGTGTGTGTGTGTGTGTGTGTGTGTGTGTGTGTGTGTGTGTGCGTGTGTGTGTGCGTGTGCGTGTATGTGTGTGTGTGTGTGTGTGTGTGTGTGTGTATGTGTGTGTGTATGTGTGTGTGCGTGTGTGCGTGTGTGTGCGTGTGTGTGTGTGTGTGTGTGTGTGTACTTGAAGCTTGGAGAATAAAGCATATTTGAAACAGGAAAATTAGAATGAAAATGCAAATCAAATACTGACAGACAGACACGCGCAAACACTCAAAAGGAGACAATCAATCCGATCAGAACCTTCACAACAACACAAGGACTTCATCCTACAACTCCTCCCGTCCCCCCCTCCTCCCCCAACACCAACCCCCAGTGCCCTCCCTCCCTCCCCCCATCACCTCACTCCATCCAGTGCGCTCCCTCCCTCCCCCATCACACCCCCACCACCCAGTACCCTCTCATACCTCCCCCCATCACATCTTCACCACCCAGTACCCCCTCCT
>NW_020869099.1:0-7500 GCF_003789085.1 Penaeus vannamei | reverse complement strand
TCTACTATCTCTCTATCATCTATCTATCTATCCTCTCTCTCTCTCGCTCCTCTCCTTAATCCTCTCCTCTCTCTCTCTCTCTCTCTCTGCTCTCTCTCTCGCGCTCATCTATCTCGTCTCTCTCTGCTACCTCTCTCCCTCTCTCTCTCTCTCCCTTCTCTCTCTCTCTCTGTGTGTCTCTGCTTGTGCTCTCTCTCTGTATGTGCTGTGTGTGTGTGTTTGGTGTGGTGTGTATGTAGTTGGTTACTTTGTATTGTGATGTATGTGTGTGTGTGCTTGCCTTTGTGTGTTTGCGTGTTTATGCGTTTGTAACACACAAACATATGTTATTCATAAGTGCTGCTATGCGTTTTGACTGTGGGTGTTACATGATGATATAACAATAGCATATGGCAGTCAGATGGATGAGATAGTGTCGTTGGGGTCAGATCAACGCCTATTCATCCTATGAACATCTATTCTTGAAGTTGCAGGACACCCTGTGGTGAATAACATGATGAAACATGGGCTGTTGTTTCCAAAGACATGTTCCTCGTTTTTCACCTTCTTGGTGTTCTTGCTCGATTGGAGAAAGTATTTCTTGTGCAATATGTAGTGTCTTGTGTGTGTCGTCTGCAAGTAAATGTGTAGCCCTCTGCGAGATCGATGCTGACGACATGGCAAAAAGCATGCAACGCTCACATCCTTTCTCTCTCTTTCTCTGTTATGTGTTATATATGTGTGTGTATATCGATACATACATACAGTACTTTATATAGTGTGTGTTATGGTGATGTATGTGTGTGTGCTGTATATATGTGTGTATGTTGTGGTAGTGGATGTGTATATATATATAGATATATATATATATAATAACTTAGTGAGTGTGTGTATTGTGTGATGAGATACTGATATATAATATGTTGTATAATAGATGTTGTGTGTGTGTGTATTGATATATGTATAATATATTATATATATATAATAATATATATATATATATTATATATATAATATTATATATATACTGTATAATATATATATATTATAATATATAATTAATTAAATATACCATAATAGTACTAATATATATGTGTTGTGTTGAGTACATGTGTGTGTGTAGTATATGATATATGATCATATAATGATATTGATACTATATTAACAGATATACCCATAATTAACATATTTATATATATTAATAATTAATATATATATATATATTAATAATTAAATAATATATTAATATATATACATATATATATATAATATATATATATATATAATATAATTATATATATATATTAATATATTATTAATATAATAACTATTTACATACATATATATATACATATACATACATACATATATATATATATATATTATAATATATTAATATATAGTTATAACATATGAATTATAATATATATAAATATATATATAATTATAATATTATATATATATATATTAATATATATATAATATATATATATTTAATTATTATTATGTGTGTTGGTAGTATATATTGTTGTGTGTAGTGTGTAGGTGTTGATATGTATTGGCTGATCTAATATATATACATATGTAATATAATATATAATTAATATATACTAATATTATGTAATATATTAATATTATATATATATATGATAATATATTATAATATATATATGTAAATAATATATAAAATTATAATTATTAATTTAGTATATATATATTAATAATACTATAATATATATATATATATCAAATATATAATTAATGTAATAGATAATAGTAAAACATATAATATTAATAATATATATATATAATAATATATAATATATATATATATATATATATACGTATTATATATATTAATTAATATTGTATATAATAATATTTTAATATATATTATATATTAATATTAATATATATATAACACACACGCACACACACACAACATCATACACACACCAACTAACTACAATCACAAACTACGACACACATCATACATACACACACTACAATAACACACACTACAAATGTATAATCACACACACTACAACTAACACTACACACACACACTACAACAACACACACACACACACATCAACAACACACACACACTACACACACGCAACACACATCTAACACCACCTACAACACACACAACACATATTATATAATAATACATATATAATATATATAATATATATATATATTAGATATATATATATATATTAGTTTTATGTATATTTAGTCATATAATATATATATATATATACATAAAATGTAATATTATTAATATATATATATATAATAATATATTATATATTAATATATATATGCTTATATATTATGTTATATTAGTAATTATACATAAACATATCATCATATATTATATATAATATTAAGTATTAAATAATATATATATATATCATATATATATATATGTTTATATTTATAGTAATATATTAGTATATATTTTATATTTATATATAATATATTATTTGTATTATTAATATATATTGATATATTAATTATATGTATATATAATGTTAATATTAGCAGTTATTTTATATTAATATATATATATATATATAATATACTTAACTATATTAATATAATATAATATTATTAATTATGTGTGGTTATGTGTGTGTGTGTGTTGATGTGTAGCTATGTGATGTGTTAGTGTTAGTTGTGTGTGCTGTTTATATTAGAGTGATGTAGTGTTATTGTGTTGAGTGAGTAGTTTGTGTATTTGCATTCCACATTATTAGATACTTGATATATGTTACAAAAATTTATATATAATATCTTTGTGGTGTGTGGAGTGTGTATGTGTGTGTATTTGAATACATAATAAATGTATATGAATATATAATCATAATACACACGCACTTAAATTTATGGTATATGTAATGACACTAAGTACTGACAATCACATTGATTTACATCATCACACCACATTACACTCGTCTACTTCTCTCCATCTTCTCTCTCTCCAGTCACACACACACACACACACACACACACTAAACACAACCACACACTACACACACACCTACAACAATATTAATATATAATATATAGTAAATAATATTATATTAATATATATATTAAATAAAAATAATATTATATATATATATTAAATATATATATATATAAATCTATTGTGTGATGTTGTGTAGTGTTGAGTGTTATGTGGTGTATATAGTTATGAATGCTGTGTGTGTGACTTGTGTGTGTTGTGTGTGTGTATGTGTGTGTGCTGTGTGTTGGGGCGTGCTTTGTGTGTTTGTGTGTTAAGTTGATGTGTGTTGTGTATGAATATATATATATATATATATGTTGTGTGATAGTATGTGTATTCAGTATGATTTGAGGTGTAGTGTAAAGTTGCCGGGCGTTTGTTATAGCATGTTGTGTTGTATATATAAATATATATTATTATATGTATATATTATATATTACTATAGTATATATTTAATATATATGTATATATATATACTATTATTAATATATATATTAATTATATTATAGTATATATATATAATTAAATATATACTATATTAATATATATTAAATATATATACTATTAATTAATATCGTTGATGTGTGTTGGTGTGTGTACTAGTGTGTGTAGGTGTATTGTGTGTGTGTGTTTGTGTGTTGTGTGATTAGTTTAGTATAGGTGTGGGTAGTGTTGAGTGTTTTAGGTTATAGTGTTATATTATTTTGTGATGTGTATATATATATATACATGTATTGATAGGTTATCGTGTGGTGTTAGACATGTATATATTAGAAGATACTATGTGATGTGCATGTTAGTATGGTGTAGTTAGTGTGAATGTGTTGGGTGTTATATAGTTGCTCAGTTATGGTGATTGGTAGTGTGGATGTGTGTGTGTTGGTATATATATGTATGTATGTATGGTGTGTTATATATACAATTATTGTGTGTGTTGTGTTGTGTGCGTGTGTGTTGTGTGTGTGTGTGTGTGTGTGTGGTGTGTGTTGTTGTGTGTGTGTGGGCTGTTGTGTTGTGTGTTGTGGTGTGTTGTGTGTGTGTTGGTGTGTGTGATGTGTTGTTGTGTGTGTGTGTGTGTGGTGTGTGTGTGAGTTGTGTGTTGTGTGTGTGTGTGTTGCGTGTGTGTGTGGTTGTGTGTGCTGGATATATATATATATATAATTAATTATATATATATATATATATATAATATATATTATATATAATATAGTTTATATATATATTATATATCATATATAATATATATTACATATACATATATATATATATATATTATATAGTACTCCACCTACTGTACAGCTATTATGAGCCGGCCTAAGTGCAAGAAAATACGTTTATATATTATAATTGTAGTATTGTATTATATTCTCTGAGACAGATGCCTGGTCAAAGTACCAACAGATTGTATTTTCTCAGGTATAGCAGTGACACTTAGTTGTTATTTATTGATTGAGACCTACCTGCGTCTCTAGTGTCAGCCACTACACGAGCCTTTCCGTATATGGCTGTCTGTGAGCCTATAGACATCAAATGAGTCAGTGAGTTCACTTCTTAGTCAGCAGTTATACGTTTATATATCTATCATTTTGAGAATATAAATGTATGTGGGAAATCTGCTTTTCACCCCCCTCCTTATACCACTAGATGTCTAATAAGATATATATATACTATATATCACACACACAGTATATATATATATATATATATATTATATATATAGATAGTATATATTATATCACTAGGTACTAGCGCTATATAAGGTATATCACCTATATTTCTACTAGGTTAGCCAACCTTTTGTGAGTAGTATTATACACTCTATATAGATATACCGAGATACAAAACCACAACAGCACACACAGACCACACACACCCATACGCAACCACACACACACACCACACATTACACCCACACTTTGGTGTTGTTTTAAAACAGATGGGTCAATGGAGTGGAGAGGCAGGCTCACCGCATATGGAGGTCTGACTGCCAAGCGGACTCCCGTGGTTCTGGACTACGGTGAGCGAAACCGGAGAGAGCAAGCCTATACATATCTGAGACCACAGCAGTCCTGTGTCCGAGAGGGTTGGAGTAGCTGTTGTGATAGAGATTAGATTGTAGATATGGCTGGAAAGGAATTGCATCGACACTGTTCAGGAACTTTATTAATCCTCCGTTTTACCCTGGGTGACTTCATGACCCAATGATCCTTTGTATGTCCCCGTGCGGGGTGTTGTTGTGTCACTCAGCCCACCGCAGCCAAAACTCCTACACCGACCTCACGTAGGGAGGCGAGAGGGGCACGCAGTGACGAAGAGAGAGGAAGTGCGGGAAGCGATCAGAGAGGAGTGGCGCTGAGGCTGGAAAGGTTCAGTAGTGAAGGTCGTTGTATGACTTAGGCCTCCAGAAGCGGAAAAGAAGAATGAATAGTGCCAGAAAAAAATATGATTTTTTTGTCGTGTGTAGATAATGAGTGTAATAAATGTCAGGACGGTTCCTTCATTCGAATGACTTGTCTTGACATGTAGAGTCTGTTGAGACGAGTTGATGCTCTTCCTTATCTTAGAACGCAACAGATCTCTTACCCTTAACCACGCTAATTACTAATACATTAAAGAGTAAGAACAATTATTGTATACATATCTCAATACTGATAGCAATGTTCCTCACATTCTAAAGACCATATTAGTATTGGATATTATCAAGAATTTTACTACTATCACCAGCAGCCTTATCGTCTTGGTTTATTTTACTTTTGCGTTGAGTGTCATTATATTTATTATTACCGTATGATTATCATTAGCAATCACTATCTTTCAGTATTACTTCTACGAATGCCAATATTCTTATTTTTATTTAAGCTATCCGAATTGTTATTATCAATGTTGAAGTTTTTATCATTATCAATATCATTATCATTATTATTATCATGATCACTTCCATTATCATCAGCAGCATTATTATTAGTATCATTATTGTTGTTGTTGTGTTCATCCTTGTTAGTTTCGATGCTGGCGGTGGTATTTTCTATATTATTACTCTATATTATTACCATTATCATCGTTATATCATTATCTATGGCCGTTACAATCACTATCACAACCTTTAGTAGCAATGTTGATGTTACTAATTATAGAATTCTACTCGTTCTTACTCTTATTCATCTTCCTACTACTAATATTATCACTACTTTAACTTTCATCATTATTATTGATTTCATAATCATCATAAGTAATATTACTGTTACCAGCATTGTTGTTATCATTATCATTATCATTATCATTATCATTACCATTATCATTATCATTATCATTATCATCATCATCATCATCATCTTCATTGTCATCATCTTTATTATCATCAGTATTATTGTCATTATAAATATTATCCTTATTATCATCATTATTATCATTATTATTATTATTATTATCATTATTATTATTATTATTATTATATTATTATCATTATTATTTATTATTATTATTATTATTATTATATTATCATTATCATTTTATCATCATTATTTATCATTATTATTATCATTATTATCATTATGATGATGATCGATGATGATGATGATGATGATGCTACACGACTCATTAAATAGAGTGAGCAGCTAGGAGCTATCAACTCATACTTGAGTAAGAATAGCGAAGTTTACACACGCCTGCATTGATGTCTGTGAAAAATGATGAGTCGCGATTTATCATCCCTAGTATCTAGAGTGCCTTGCTTTCGCTCTAGACGCATTTTTATCAATCTTTTTCGTGCTAATCACATCTCGATCCACCATAATCTGCGTACTCCGATCGATCTTAATCCAACACCCAAATATATCGAGAGCACATCCTCAGACGCTTATGTCTCCTCTATTACAACGTAATACATATAATACATTCTCTTAAAATAAGTCTGTATTTGAGTTAACTTCATTCTTACATAACCATAAACAAACATAACTCGTACATCAAAACCTAAAAATACACTGCTATATGCTAATAACTTCAGTATGCAACTTCTCTGACAGATCACTACACACCAAGAAATTATAAATAAATCTGAAAATATCTATATAATATATATCTCCCTATACCATAAAAAACCCAAGAAGAATATGTGCTGTGAATATACACACAACACACACCTCAACACACACCACACCACACACACACACGACACACACTACCAACCACAAACAAATTACACACACACAAACCACACCACACACACACACACACCATCCACACCCATACCACCAAATCACACCCACACACACATAGTAGATATATATATATATATTTATATATTTATAATATACTACTATTATATCATAGTATAATATGTATATTATATATATTTACTAGTGTATCTCTATATTATTATAAACTTATTTATTAATTATATATACTAATATAAATATATAATATAGTATACACTTATATATATATATATATATATACTTATTATTATTACTTAGTATATATATATATTATATATATATATA